>JAKUCM010002035.1:0-52006 GCA_023374145.1 Lepidium sativum
AACATTGACTAAACGGAGGGTTAGTCAGCAGCTTATATACCGTCATTAAGTTAACTCTGTTTACACGTGTATAATGACGTGATTTAATTTACAAAAAGAATGACAAAGATAACGACATCGTTTCAGGAAAATGGTCAAAACGACAATGTTCTCTACATAGCCAAACGTTGTTGGCCTGATTTTTTTTAAACGACAAAGGCATCATTTCTCAATTTAGGGTTTCTCTCAATAACTCTTTCGTTTTGTCATGGTCAATTTCAACTCGAACTTGCAAAATCGGGTAAATTGAAGGTCGATTAGTGGATTGTGAGATTCTGGTGGAGATATGGAATATACTGTTGAGTACATGGGCAAAAAACAGTTCGGTGCAAAGTGTGGTATGGATGGTTGTCGTTGGAATATATACTGCTCTTATGAAGAACCAGTTGGCTAATGGATGGTTAAGACCTATATGTAGATGAGCACACTTGTTTCCCAGATAAGTATAGTAAGATTCTCAAAGGTAGTGTGCGAGCAAAGCTCTTTTTGGATGATTTAAGGAACTATCCAGAGATGAAGCCAAACACTATACAAGACCAACTGCTTCAGAGATACGGTTTAGTGACAACTAATGACATATGTCGCAAAGCAAAGGCAAAGGCATTGTTGATAATACAAAAGGAACATGAGGAGCAGTTATTTAGACTGAAAGACTACATGACATAGCTTTTAAGGTACTGTCTCTGTGATTTTAGTAATTGTTGTATGTCTGTTTTCATTTTGAAATGCATGTGGGTATGTAATTTAAGTTATGTTTCTTGTAGATCAAACGAAGGGTCCACTGTTGACTTAGAGACATATTTTGGAGATGATGGTTCATAGTTTTTTAGAAGAATATATGTATGATTTGATGTGGTCAAGAAGACATGGTTACATTGATGTCATCCTATATTTGGCTTGGATGGATGCTTCTTGAAGTGCAATTTAAAAGGACAGTTATCGGCAACAATTGGAAGGGATGCTAACAATGGGATGTTCGCCATTGTGTGGGCTGTTGTGGATGTAGAGAATGAGGAGAATTAGAGGTTGTTCACGAAGAAAATAAAGGGTGACTTACAGTTAAGAGATGGCCAGGGCTTTACTATCATATCTGATAGGCAAAAGATATTTCTTAGACTTTTTCTGTTTGTTTTATATGTTTAATGTTACTGCACACAACTAGCTTCCCAATGTTGAGCATAGGATGTGTGCTCGACATGTTTATGGTAAATTAAAGAAGATATTTCCAAAGCAGCATGACATGAAGAAACTCTTTTGGCGACTTGCAGAGAGTTACACTCGTCAAGAGTATGAGACAAGTCTTGAAAACATCAAAAGTTATAACATTAGACTGTATGAAGCCATAATGGAAAGGAATGCAATGAATAGTATCATTGCATTCTGCTCAAAATCTGCTTCTTGTGTTGATATTCATAACAACATTTTGGAGTCCTTCAACAGTGCAATTGATCCGGCAAGGTATCTTCCAATGGTAGAGATTCTGGAAACAATTAAAAGGAAAGCCATGATTCGAAACAATGTTCCAAGGACACAAGCAGAGAGACATCAATCAAGATATACAGCAAAGATCATGGAGATGATAGAAGTTGATCAAAATAATGTTATTAAATTATGTAAGATGATTTTTGGATCAGATGGGAAGTGTGAAGTTCTTGAGCTTGGTCAGCGAGTGAGCATAAATATGAGAACAATGGAGTGTGCATGTGGGAGGTGGCAGATAAGTGGAGTACCATGTCGTCATGCCTTGAGAGTAATCTCAGAGAAGAAGCTTAACAAAGAGGATTACATCTCCTCATGGTTTCTTAAAGTAAGACAACAACACATATATGATGGGTCAATTAGACCGGTGAATGGGATTAAATATTAAGAAAAAAGTGGCTCTATTATCTTGCCTCCTCCAAGTTTGATTTAATAGCTTGAAAACCAAACTCGAAGGAAACCAAAACCGAAGAGAAAAAAAGGTCAGAATGAGTCCCCGACAAAGAAGGCATCAAGAAAAAAGCGAGTTATGCATTGTGGACGTTGTTGACTTGTTGGTCACAATTCTAAAAAATGCAAGAACATTGGGGTTCCATTGATGAGAGCAAGGAAGAAGAAGTCAACCGAAAGAGGTGAAAAGAGATGAGGGCTATGAATTTCTTTGTGAGTCTATTAACTTAGACGTTGGAGAAGTACGAATTCAACCTACACAGAATGAGTGTAGGTAAGATATTTATGATCATTGTCTTTCAAGGGGTATAACGATCTGGTCACTGATATTATGGTCGTGATTTTTGTAGGGTTGGAAAGCTATCTCTCTCTCTCCACTACAAGAAAGCAACGCTGATTCTGACAGAGATTCCGGTCAGTAACCGTCGGTAAAACGCAATTTCCGACTCTAATTGACGGTTTCGGGGTGGTCGGTTTAAGATGGTCGGAAACCATGAACCCGTCAGCAGTGGTCGGTAATTACCGACAACAGAGAGTGGTCGGAAACATGCTGTCAGAGAACGTCGGACAAACGACGTCGGGAGATGTCGGGCACTTTTGTCGGTGGTTGTCGGACATGAGCTGTCGGTTTTGGTCGGAAACGTGGCGTCGGAGAACGTCGCAAAACGTGGCGTCGGAGAAGGTCGCAAAAAAAAAAAAAAAAAAAAAAAAAAAAGAGAAAAAGAGAGAGACAACCGCGTTATTAGAATAAAAAAATAAATAATATATATTATATTAAAAATAAATTACATTTATTAATTAGAAATAAATAATATATATTATATTAAAAAGTAAAAATAAAAATAAAATTAAAAATTATATTATATTAAAAATAAAATAGTTAAAAGAGTTTAGAAATTATAGATGTTAACTACAATATAAGAAGCTAATTACGCGATGATGTAAAACTCATAAAATCTTCGCGGAATTTTGCAAATTCCTGCATCTGATGCTCCATCTCCCGCAATTTGGCGTTGTTCTCTTCTGCTTGACGCTCCATCTCTTCTTGTTTCAACCGCATCTGATTGAATTGCTCACGTTCTGACGGTGTCAAGGAACTGTGTGTGAGACGAGCCGGGACACCATCAGATGTAACTAGATTGCCAAGGCCAAAGACACGGCCTTTGGTACGCGGAGTGGACTGCAGAAAAAGAGAAAATTTAAAGTAAAAGTGATTAAAATAATTAAAAAAATTATTTTACCTCAATGACGAGCTGATCGATTTCCTCCCGCGTAAGCTGGGTAGAACTACCCTCGCCCTCTTGACTGCGCTGCGATAGGATTTCGGTGGTCTTCCGCCTCACCGTCTCAAGAACACCGAGAACCTTCTTGTCCTCTACCCGCTTCGTCTGCTTGTTCGTATGTGTGTCTGCCATTAGGAGGAATAAATCAGGCTCTTCACCAAGCTGAGAAGCCTACAAAACATCTTTCAAAGTTGTAGTTAATTTAAAAATATTACTTGTAATTTATTTAAGTAACTTACCAGGACACGTGAACGCTCCTCGAAAGTCTGAGCCCCGTTGTTATGGGTCGCAACTCCTAATCCGCCGCGGTTGCTGTTCCGGTTGAGGGAGTTTCTTGTTGAGACCTTCTTGGTGTCCTCGTGCTCCCAATATGCTATGAATTGTTGGAAAAGTTCCGGGCTACAACGGGGATGTTGTTTCTTTCCTGCCTTCCAAGCTTGTTTCCATTCATGTATGTTGTTCTTGTAAGAAGCGCGGCACTGTTTATCGAACTCAGCTCTCACCCGAGGAGTCAACTCGACGTCCCAATTAAAATCTTCTGAAAAAAAAATACATAATTAAAACATATTTAATTCCAATATGTAAAATAAATATGTAGAATAAACATGCGTAATTAAACAGTTAATTTAGAATACAATTACCGTGAAAGATTTGAACCAACTCTCTTGCAATTCCCGCGGGAAGTCATTGTAGCGGGGATACAAGTTTCTCAATACTCTCTAGCCGCATACAAGTTTTAAATCGGAGTCATATTGATGGATTTACGATCAGTTTAATGTAAGAGACCCAAATTGTTATCTGTTTCAGACATGAGAAATTATGGGTTTCTGTCTAAAATTTGTGTTCGACTTGGCTTATTTAGGGACAATTTCTAAACTATTATAAGTTATCTGCTGGATTTGTATTTGGGCCTATCTTTTACTGTGTTTTTATCAATTCACAAACCAATTAAGGTGAGGACGTGATTGTGAGACTTTCAGTTTTAGTTTAATAAAAGTTAGTTTATCCTTTTATTAAAATAACTATTAAGGTATTATAATAAATACAAATATAAGTATAAATATGAATAAAAATAATATTACTTGATATGAATATTAATTTAGAGATTGTGTGATTGTTTGGTATTATGATAGTTGTGTGAATTATATTATTTAATAAATAAATGATAATGAATACTTGAATATAATTGTGATGTTAAATATTGTGGAGGATAAATATAATTTGGAGTTGATTAAGAAATTTAAGACCTGTCTCTTGAAGATTAGTAACGGGAACGCTTCAGCCCAAAAACTTTTGACGAGCTATGCATGATCGAGCTATGGGTCTTGATCTCCCAATTGAGGGTTCTGAAGCCATCTAGTGGATGGTTGAGCCGATGTATGTAGAGTTGGCTACTACGGCAGACTGACATATTTGGTACAACTCATTGTAAACACAATTTCTATGTATTTGCTTTATGTGGTTAGGATAGACTTGCATTATGTTTGATAATATTTTAATGTTGTTTTTCTTTATTTAAAACATTTTCATTTAATAATTTCTGTAGGAATACTTTATTTCACATTTTATTAACAATAACCGCTACTTTTATTTTCATTGCATACGTAGTTATATGTGTATATCTTATAGTCAATGTCTATTTCGACAAAAATTAAAAATTCATGTGGTAAATTTAAATTTTTTACGTTCAATTCTGAAAATAGCGGGTCCATTAATTCACGTTGTATTTAGCACGACAAAAAAAGTTCAGAAAATTCCCGTAATAAATATGGTGAATTTTTAAATTATTTAATATGTTGGATATGAAAATTAGATAATTTGACTTATTTTAAATAAACAGAACAGACGTTTTAATTTTCATTGAATTCTTAGGGAATTTGTAACGGGATAAAATCCATTATAAATATTTGACGAAATTTTTAAAGATGTGTTTGAGTTCATTTTCCATTACACTTTGTAAACTATCCATGGCACATTTTTTTGGGGGGGGGCACAAACTCTATCCGAAAATGCAGTATTTCTTGTGAAGCCATAGGAAAAAAATAAAAAAAATATCACTAATGCAATGAATCGTGTAAGAAGCTTTACTGTAATGCACCCGTACCTAGTTGAGCCACGAGACAAAACACATGACAGCTAAGAACATAGAAACCCTTAAGAAACAACTTGGTCACTCATAGTCTATATGAATTAATAGAGAAGAGTTAGTGTGATATAACACAGTATGCACAGCAATTATAAATTTTTGCAATATAGATGACTGTCTAGCTGATAAGAATAAGAAGGAACTTATCGAACTATATTTAGATTCTAGAAGCAGTCTAAGTGTGACAACTTTTAAACCTAAGTATGTTAAGACGGTAGTTGAAACGTTCTACAATATGAAAAGTATTAGAAATTTGTTATCAAATGAATGCCGTCGGTCCAAAACAAGCCGGTGTAAAGCGATTGTATGCTCCAATTTCTATATATTTTAGAAGTCAAAAAGTGAAAAAATGAAAGTTCATCAAAAATGTAAGTTTTATTTTTCTTTCATAATATATGTATGCACTTTTTCTTACGTTGTGGTTTCCTTTCCTGTTTCAAATTATGTAACACTACTTCTGTAATAACTACTTCTGTAATAAGTGGTTGTTGCTGTTTACGTTGTAATAATAAAGTTTTAAGTTTATGTTAAAGTTATTGATTTTAATATAAAGTATGTTACCGTGATGGTTCGATTCCCATTTTCGGAACTAGAATTTGGATGTACTGTTAATTATCATTCTTTTCCTTATTAAATATATACATATATGTGCAGTGTCGTACCTAGTATTAGAGAGTCCTAAGGCGAACTTTAGTAAAAGAGGTCTTTTATAGAAATATATTATAATTTAAAAAATTATATTGATAAACCAAAACAAACTTTAAAAAAACAAACAATTAAGACATAATTTTTCTTCCTTCTATTTTAATAAACTCTTTTACCAAATTCTCATAATTTCAGTTTCTAACTAGGTCTCTTTCTATAGATATGATTAATAAATCATTTAGTCCTTCTTGTGACGTACCTGATCGAAAATAAGACTTTATCAACTTTAGTTTTGAAAAACTTCTTTCAGCTAAAGCAACCAAAATTGGAATCGTCAACAAAATCCGATAAGCAATCCATGAGTTTGGATAACAATCTTCCATTCCTTTCAAGTAGTTCAACACTTCAACGGGTTTCTGGCATTCTTCTGGCAAAACATCTTTTAGATCTGTTAGTCCAAAATACAACTCATCTCCTATAACATCTGAATGATTTCCTTGTTTTAAGATTGGTACAAGATGTCTTCAAGTTATCATCACTTGGTGACTTCAGTTTCTCTAAATCAAATAGGAAACCAAATGTTTGTTCGTACTTTTGAAATTTCTCAAACCTTTTCTTAAGAGAATATAGAGCTTGATCCATGATTTGGTTGAAATATTATATTCTAAACCTCTCTTCTAGAGATAAATTCGCAGTTTCATTAACTATTTCTGATTCTTCACCAATTTTTCTTTTTCTTTTAATAACACGATTTTCCTTTGTTGAAAATATAACTTCAATTTCCATAGACTCTGCATTTACTTTAGCATCTGATTTTACACTCTCAAAACCACTATCTCTATAATTTTAGAAAAAAGAAACAAGTCCCTTTAACTCGGAAAATGCAACTTCAGTGTTCATGTCTTCTGACTGCAAAACTCTTGCTTACAGAGTTGACTACAAAGAGAACTTTGTACCAAATCACCATAGAGAGTAAAAAGTATAAAATATTGGATTTGCTTAAAAGAACAAACGAGATGAAAAGCTTGTTTGTAGTTTGTTAATGTGTAAATCATGGTAAACTTCAAACAACTATTTATAAATTTAGCTTTTTCTTTTTTCTCTTGTATTATGATTTTTCTTTTCTTTTTTTCTTTTACTTTTGGAATAACAATTCTTTTATTTTTTTTTGTTTTACAAATCTAATTAACAATTTATGTTTTAGTTTTTTAGAAATTTTCATTTTTTTAAAACAAAATAACAATTTTCTTTTTGGGTTTTTAAACGTACATACAAAACATTTTTACAAAAAACTTTAAAAGAAAAATTTTCATTATTCACCATCAAGACTTGAACCTTGAAATTGCAATTAAATTAAAAGATCTTAACTTTTTTGCTACTTTAAATATTTGGTATTAGGGACCCCAAAAATTTATATATTTTGCGGGTTCTAGGCAAATATTTTGTTTTGTGTTAATAGGCACGCCACTGTATATGTGCATAAATGTGAAATGTTTATACATATAGAAAGGATGTATATCTTAGTAAAACAAAAAATGTCTCTCACGAGAAAAGATATATATTTATGATCGCTATTAAAAAGATTATTACAATACACTTAGATCCTCAACACCAATTAACTATGGATGAAGATATGTTTTTCCTCTCTTCAAGCAATTTTATAAGGTTGTATTAAACAATCCGGAGATTGCGATACAGATTTCATAAACTGAAATCGTCAAAGTTACATCTATCAAATAAAAAAACACTTTGGTAAATATCCATATTGGAAAGTAGTCCCACAAAATAATTGAAAAAACCTGGTCGTAAAAATTAAAAATATTTAATGTTTTAATACCAATACTTCTGTTTATTTTATTGAATTAATAGTTTTACAGAGTTGTAATTCCATGGAAACTATCGATTAAGTTTTAGTTACATAAAATTAAACTTCTTTTTGAAAACTTATTATGTACTGAATGTCTTTTTATAAAACAACTAGGTTAGTACCGCGCGGCTTTTTTAGAACTCTTTTTCGAAATTAATGTGAACTACATATATCCAGATTCTTAAAGTGTGTTGATTGATAAATTAGCTTTGAAAATTCTGCAGATTTGATGAGTCCCGACCTGTCGGAACACATGCGGATAATGGAACCGAAGAGGGACCAAGTCGCGGAACATAAAGTACGATCCAAGTGCCGACAATTGACCCAGGAATCACCACTAGATCCAAAATGGCTGCCCGAAAAGTACAGACCAAGTGCACCAAATACGCAGCCGAGTTCCTAGAGTTGTATGACCCGCGGTCATACAACCAGTTCGATCGCGACCTGATGGAGGTTATCTGAACGGTCTTCACCATCACTAGGTGAAGACCCTAAGCCGTTAAGGAAGTCTGGTACTCTTTTCCCTCACCTTGGTTTTGTCCCAAGTGGTTTCCCAAGGGAGGTTTTAACGAGGTCAAGGCACTTAGCGCATGGCCACGCACCTCCGTGTGACGAGGCCATTTCTATCCCTTTTGTTTAATAGCCGTTTTAACTTTATCTTCTTGTATGGACCTTTTTCCACTTTGTTGACCCGCGCATTTGCTTATTGACCCATTTGTCTAGGGTTTTAATCTTACCTATAAAAGGGTATTTTATGTGTTTGTAAAGAGGTTAGCCTCATTTATTAAAAAACCGAGTTTTCTCTTTTCTCTTTGCGTGCGATTCCCTTAGAAATCCTTCGCCGACGTCAAACCGGGCTCACGGCGGCTAAGCCTGACTGTATCGTGAGTAGAGCCATCACTCACGTGTCGTCATTCAATCCATATCGCATCTATCCTATCAAAGGTTTCAGAATAAGACTTATCCGAACCTCCTCCACAATTAAACTGTTTATCGCAAACGAGTTTCGACTCTTCCGTACCTTTCCCGACAAGATGTTCATCTAACAAACCCCTCCGTGCCCATGTGACGCATCAGTTTTTGTTATCAGAGAAACCCCAAGGTTGTACCTATCCTTGCTTTTTTTTTCCTTTTGCATTTTCCGTTTGTTCAAATTTTCCGTCTTTCGTCTTCTTTGTTTTCCTTTCTGTAAAAATTTTGCTCTTTTGCGCCTTTTAGTTCTGTTTATGCGTGAAAAGTGGAGTCTTGCTTTGGTTTTTGTCTCAGTTGCCTTTAAAACCCACTCGATTGAAATTTCTCCGATTTTTTTCACCGAAAGATTTGAACTTTGCGTTCGTCGTGTTCTTCGTGTTCATGTGTTGTTGCTTTTGGATTTCTCTTTTCCTCTAGCTAGATAGTAAAAGTGTTTTCTTCCTTAGAGTCTCGGCGTTTCTCTAGTGGCTTTGAAACCATGTGTCACAACTCCATACTCCTTGTCCTTTAGCTTGGTCGTTGGCTACTATCTTTCTCTCTCCATTCATTGACTGCTTTTTGACCAATCATTAGCTGTCATATTTCAAATATGATTCCTTATTATCCGTTAGACGTTAGCACTCACCCACGTGTGCTTCTGTGGACAGGTGGAACGCACGAAGCCGACGGTACGACAACCAGCCGAGACCCGCGACCCGTACAACCACCGACTCTGATCTGTACGGCCATGACCGGGATCCATACACCGCCGTCCGTACTTTCTTCTCCGGTGACCCTCCGCCGGTTTTACTTTTCCGGAGACCTTTTGCCGCCGTTCGTACCGTTTCCGGTACACCGGAATTCGTACGCCGCAGTCCATACAATGGCGGCTCAAGACCCACCGATGGCTCCGGACCCTACAGCTGAAATTGGAGCCGTTCTCATGCAAATCCAAGCGTAGCTGGGCCAGATCGATTAGCGGCTCAATCAACTCGAGATCGTTCGATCAGCTGCCCAACGAGTGCCACCACACCGCGAGCCGAGAGTCCCACCACCTCCCGGCCAACAACCAGACCAAGAACAAGTCGAGGACTACTCCACCAAAGAAGATCAAGACAACCCGAGGCGGAGACAGCCACACCGAGATGACAGCCGCCCCATGGGTGCCAATCAAGTCTGTCCCTCGTACAAACTCACCGTTCCCACATTTGCCGGGAAGGTTGATCTGGAAGCCTACCTATAGTGGGAAGGCCGCATGGATAAGGTCTTCTCATGATACACCTACCCGGACCAACATCAAGTCATCTTTGTTGGAGCCCAACTCACGGATCATGCACTTACTTGGTGGGATCGAGACATAGATGACCGAAGAAGAAATTACGAACGCCCCGATCCAAATTGGACCGCCATGAGGGCTTTGACGAGGCCTCGATACATCCCTGAATACTATAACCGAGATTTACAAAGGCGGTTTAGAAGGCTCACCAAAGGAACTTAGAGTGTTGAAGAGTTTTTTGAAGAATTTGAGCACCTGAGGAACCGATTGCAAATTGAAGAAACAAAGGAAGCTCTAGTGGATCAGTTCTTAGACGGCCTGAATGAGAGGATCACAAGGACAGTCGAGCGCCAAACATACCACGGTTTGAAAAGCTGTTGCATTTGGCCATTCAAGTGGAACAACAAATCAAGAGGAAGACAGCTAGCACCACTCGGGCCTGAGGCCAAAGACTTCCGAGCTGGGCCCCAAACGCGTCCTTGTCCCATGGAGTTAGCCGCAGATCCGAGAAGACGAAACCTGTTCACATCGACTCTTGATTCAAGCCACGCGAACCTAGATACAACCTGCGACCCGAGTCGCGCCCTTAGCCCGCCGATGCAAGAACTAGGGATATCGAGTGTTTCAAATGTCGAGGACGAGGCCACTATGCCCGTGACTGCCCAAACCAGCAGAACATGACCCTCACTGCCACAAGGGATTATAAGTCCAAAGATGAGGTTGACGACTAGCAAGAGTCTCCCGAAGATGTCAAGGCCGAGGAAACCATTGCGGAGCCGGAGGTTGGAGAGCTTCTCATGATCCGTCGAGTGCTTAGTGTCAATCCTTTTCCGGAAGACTCCAACCAGCATGACAACATCTTTCACACTCGATGCATGGTAAGTGGGAAGGTGTGTGGCTTGATCATCGATGGGGGCTCATGTACCAATGTCGCGAGCTCCTACATAGTCAAGAAACTTTCTCTTGAAACCACACGCCACCCAAAATCCTATAAGCTTAAGTGGTTGAACAATAAGTCTATGATTAATGTGTCTGAACAAGTTTCAATCACATTCAATGTGGGGCCATTTAATGACCAAGTCCTATGCGATGTAGTTCCGATGCAAGCCAGCCATCTATTCTTGGGTAGGCCTTGGCAATTCGACAAGAAAACATTTCACTGTGGTCACACGAACCAGTACCATTTCACTCATGATAATAAGTGAATTTGCCTTAAGCTGTTGACACCCTCTCAAGTTAATGAATTGCAAATGAACATGACTAAGGATCCAGATACTAAAATGAACCTCTTGATTAATGTTGGGGATATTAGGAGATCACTTAGTGACTCCAACTGTCATGTTTTACTAATGGTCTTTAAAGAATTGTTGTCTATAGCTAGTGAAGACGCATCAGTCCCGAAAGCTATCAAGGAGCTCATAAGCCGATTTCAAGACGTGTTTCCCGAAGAGCTGCCTCACGGCTTACCACCTATCCGAGGGATTAAGCATCAAACTGACCTCATCCCGGGAGCTCAACTTCCAAACCGAGCTGCCTATAGAGTCAATCCAACCGAGGCCAAAGAATTGGAGAGGCAAGTCGGAGATCTCATGAAGCAAGGCTTCGTGCGCGAAAGTCTCAGTCCTTGTGTTGTGCCAGTACTCTTGGTACCCAAGAAAGATGGGTCTTTGCGCATGTGTGTTGATTGTCAGGCAGTCAATAATATCACCATGAAGTATAGTCATCCCATCCTGAGGCTAGACGACATGCTTGATGAGCTAGATGGAGCAAGCATCTTCACTAAGATCGATCTCAAGAGTGGTTATCACCAAGTTCGGATGAAAGAAGGTGATGAATAGAAGACAGCTTTCAAAACCAAGCAAGGCCTCTACGAATGGTTGGTCATGCCGTTCGGCCTTTCCAACTTCATGCGCCTAATGAATAACATACTGCGACCTTTTATCAATAAGTTTATTGTGGTTTATTTTGATGATATCCTTATCTATAGCCGCGACCTTGATAATCACTTGTCCCATCTTAATGCGGTTTTGACAACACTTCGAGAAAAAAAGCTTTACGCTAACTTAAAGAAGTGTGTTTTTGGCACTAATGAGCTTGTGTTCCTATGTTTTGTTGTGAGTGCGTAGGGCCTACGAGTGGACCAAGAGAAGATAAAGGCTATTGAGGAGTGGGACACACCAACCATAGTAAGCCAAGTAAGATGCTTCCACGGCTTGGCCAGTTTTTACCGACAGTTTGTCAAGGATTTCAGTACCTTGGCCGCGCCTCGTACAGCCATTACCAAAAAGAGTGAGGAATTCACATGGGGGACCAGCCCAAGAATCCTCTTTCCACGAGCTCAAGTGAAGGCTGATCCAAGCCCCACTTCTAGTCTTGCCTAATTTTGAGAAAACCTTCGAAGTGGAGTGTGATGCATCTGGCATCGGGATTGGAGCGGTCCTAACCCAAGGAGGCAAACTCGTGGCCTACTTTATGATAGTATTAGGAGAGTAAAGACTCAACATAAAGGTGGAGACTTCACTTTGTGATAGTATTAGAACCATATCTTCGGACAATCTATTTTTTCGTTTTTATCTTTTAAGTTGACTTTTCCTTATTTCTTTCCTGTGCGTTGACTTTTCCCGTCCCGTGTTGACCACGTACTACGGTACATGAAAACCTTCCCGCGGTACGTTCCTCTCAACCCGATGGCCATCCTGCGATCCGTGACCTCCGACCGTTGACTTTGTGGTCCAACATGTTGATTTTTCTAAGAATATCGTTTTATGACATTTTCTTGATTCCTTGATGATTTGGTGGCCTTTATGGGTCCTTGAAGGCCATTTTCCTTCTTCTTTGAGCTCCTTAAGGTGGTCTTCGGCCTTGTCTTCATGACTTTGGCCTTGACTCTCCTTTGATCTTTCTTTTGACCTTGCGGTCTTCGGCCTCTTAGGCCTCTTCGCTCTAGTCTCTTTGATATAGACTAATACTTTAGTGAAAAGTTTCATGGCCCCACCCTGAACTATCAGACGTATGACAAGGAGCTTTGCGCTTTGGTTCTGGCCATGAAAACGTGGCAACATTATCTTCTCCCTTGGGAGTTTGTCATTCACATGGACCACGAGACTTTGAAACACCTCCGCGGCCAGGCCAACCTCAAGAAGTAGCACGCCAAGTGGCTGGAGTTCATCGAGTCGTTTCCTTACGTAATCAAATACAAGAAGGGCAAGGAAAACATTGTGGCCGATGCTTTATCAAGGAGACATGCTTTGATCACTATAATGGCGGCAAGAGTTTTGGGGTTCAAGGGAATCAAAGGAGCCTATGAAGCAGACCCGGAGTTTGGTGAAAGCTATAGGGACCACGGAAAGGGGGTTCACCCTCGATTCTATATTGTTGATGGTTTTCTTTTCCGTGAACTTAGGTTGTGTATACCCAACGGCTCGATCCGAACACTCCTAATGCAAAAGGCCACAGAGGCGGCTTAACCGGTCACTTCGGAGTCACCAAGACCTTAGAGGTTCTCAAGGAACACTTCTACTTGCCCAAGATGAAACGCATGGTAGAAAAATTTGTGGATCGCTGCATCACTTTCCGAACAGCCAAATCCACACCGTGACCCCACAGGTTATATAAGCCTTTACCAATTCCGAATGGACCATGGGTTGATTTGTCAATGGATTTTGTGGTGGGATTGCCTAATTGCTATCGCAAGGATGCTATTTTTGAGGTTGTTGAAATGTTTTCGAAGATGGCACACTTTATACTGTGCAACAAGCTCGCGGATGCCACGGCCCTAACCAACCTCTTCTTCCGAGAAGTGGTTAGACTACACGGGTTGCCCCGCAGCATAGTATCAGATCGCGACCCAAAGTTCTTCGGGCACTTTTGGCGAACTAGACGGCTAGACGGAGGTTGTGAACCAAACAGTTGGAGCCCTGATCCAGATCATCGTCACGAGCAACCAAGAGACTTGGCTCGAGCTCCTTCTACTCATGGAGTTCGCATACAATCAGGCGGTTTATTCTGCAACCAAGAAATCCCCTTTTAAAGTAGCCTACGGTTACAAACCCCTAATGCCTATGGATCTACTACCCATACCATTAAATGAGATCGAGTGTCAATATGCAAAAACTAAGGCCGAGTTGATCAAAACATTACATGCCGAGGTTCGGGAAAACTTGGAAAGACAGACCGAGTAATATGCCCACAAAGCCAACAAAGACCGCAAAACAATGATTTTTAAACCCAGCGATTGGGTTTGGCTACACTTAAGACCAGAACGGTTTCCCCAACACCGAAGAGACAAGCTCAGCCCGCAAGGAGACGGACTTTTTCAAGTCATCGAGAAAATTAACGACATCGCCTACCACCTCGAACTCCCCGGTACGTATCAGACCTCAACCTCTTTCAATGTGGCTGACTTAGTTCCTTTTGATGTAGGTGATGACTATGAAGTTCTGAGGTCAGAACCTTCCTAAGAGGGAGGGAATGATGAGTCCCGACCTGTCGGAACGCATGCGGATAATGGGACAGACGAGGGAGCAAGTCGCGGAACACAAAGTACGACCCAAGTGCCGACAATTGACCCAGTGATCACCACTAGATCTAAGACGGCTGCCCAAAAAGTATACACCAAGTGCAACAAATATGCAGCGGAGTTCCTAGAGTTGTATGACCCACGGTCATACAATCAGCCCGATCACGACCCGATGGAGGTTATCCGAACGGTCTTCACCATCACTAGGTGAAGACCCTAAGCCGTTAAGGAAGTCTGGTACTCTTTTCCCTCACCTTGGTTTTGTTCCAAGTGGTTTCCCAAGGGAGGTTTTAACGAGGCCAAGGCACTTAGCGCATGGCCACGCACCTCCGTGTGACGTGGCCATTTCTATCCTTCTCGTTTTATAGCCGTTTTAATCTTATCTTCTTGTACGGACCTTTTTCACCTTTTTAACCCGCGCCTTTGCTTTTTGACCCATTTGTCTAGGGTGTTAAGATTGCTTATAAAAGGGTCTTTTATGTGTTTGTAAAGAGGTTAGCCTCATTTATCAAAGAACCGAGTTTTCTATTTTCTCTTTGCGTGCGATTCGCTTAGAAATTCTTAGCCGACGTCGAACCGGGCTCACGGCGGCTAAGCCTGACCGTATCATGAGTAGAGCCATCACTCACATGTCGTCATTCAATCCTTTTCCCCCTCTTTTGTTCCATATCGCATCTATCCCATCAGAGGTTTCAGATTAAGACTTATCCGAACCTCCTCCACCATCGAACCGTTTATTGCAACCGAGTTTCGACTCTTCTGTACTTTTCCTGACAAGATGTTCATCCGACAAACCCCTACATGACCGCGTGACGCATCAAGATTGCTCTCCAACCATGCTCTTGAAAGAAAATGTATACTCTTGTTTCTTTTACTTTCTTTTTTTCCGTGAATGATAACATGCACTCCCTCTCTTTTTATATAGTTGATGATTTAGGTTTTTCACACATATTAAGAAAAAATTAATTATTTTATTTTTTCTAAATAAAATATGTTTTTCACAATTTTCAACACGATATAACCAATCACAAATCAATCTGCAGAATTTAAATAGTCAAAAACACCAAAAACACATTAAATTTTGTCTTGAATTCTTAAAATATCAATTAAAATAAACAAATATTTTTTCTAAGACATCAAGTAAATAAGAAGAGAGGGAGTAGTACACTATGTCTATTGCTATTGACTAATGTTGTTACAATTATTATGTTTCTCATATCAAAATTTTAATTTCTAATGGCAACAAAGCTTATAATGTTTATGGAGAAGCTCATCAAGATTTTCTATGAATTTTCAAAACTACTGCCGAAGAGCTTACTCTTTTACATATGCAGTTTTGAGAATAATGGCAATTAGGCACCGCGACTTGTATGATGTTTGCTTAGGGCCAACGTATTGAATTACTTGAAAACTCCAAAGATAAATTTATCTCTGTTTCTTTGTACCTTTGATACATCCGTACCCACAAGGAAAAGAATAATGCAAAGCAGATTAATTCACTGTGGGATTTCAAAGTTTTAGTTTTTGCACTTGCTGCACTTTAACCAAGCTATATATAAAAACAATCACATTTGAAAGTTATATGAAATGATTTGAAAGTCTAGGTAAAATACCTATGCTACGCTGCAGTGTAATTATTGAAATTTATTCACAAACTCTAAAGAATCCAGATTACATTATATTAGTTTCTTTATCTTCTTTTCTTTCAACATAGTACATGTTTTACCTCTGGATGGCTTGAATCAAGAGCCCCAAGCATGCCCGTCAAAACATCAAATGATCCATGAGCGCTTTGAATTTTCTCCTTTGTGAAACCCTACAAAAAGAATCATCATCACTGTGCAAGGATGCCTGAATAGCAGCATCTTGACCTGATGGTGCGGCATGAGCTATAATAAGCTGAGTCTGAGGCGGAGTAAAATATGGTACACAGCTTTCAGTTCAAGGGGGAATTTAATTCTAGCAGACTAAACTTTAGAAAAGGAAATACTGGTTAGCAGAAACCATGATAAATAATTGCAGTACTTAGGAAATGTTTATGTTGTCATGTATCTTGTCACCAAAAGCTTCTTGTCATGTATCTAATAAACTAAGTATCTTTTCCCTCACGTTTTGACAATATACATTTTTACTTCCTAACAAATTCTTGAGAAAAAATGCTTCTTTTGCTTGACTACACCCATATAACACGATCAAAATAATAAGCATCCTACTGAAAATAAGCATGAGAAAAGACAAAGCGTACGGATACTTACCGCATCAGCTATGTCGTAATGGAGCTTTGTAACTGAATCTCCATGGACTTTAAAACTCTTATTTGATTGGTCATTCTGATATGGAGAATTCTTTTGTAAACGACCTAAGCAAATCGTGAAGTCAAAAATCGCAAATGCATGCTAGAAAACCCACTAAGCACTAAAATTTATTAACAAAAAACGAAAACACGATTAGTAAGTGAACTGATTTAGTTACCTTTGCAAACTCGCAAATGGTGAGGGAATTGCGGGTACCTCTGACGACGAAGCAGCAGTCAAAGGCTCGAGAAAAGGGAGTATTGAGTGAGACAGAGAAGCCCATCTCCCAATAGGGTAAAGCGAAGAGGTGATAACTCTGCAAGAGAAGACCGCTTGAGAAGAAGAGGAATCATTTATGAATGATGGAAGAAATGGAGAAAAAAAGTAAAAACTAAAGAACGATGACATTTGGATTTCTTTTAGTTTGACTTGCCTTTGTTCTTGTAAGAGCTAATTATATTTGAAGAAAAATAAAAAGTAAAATATGATTGCCTCCCGCAAAAACATTATGTTCTACAAAAAATCTAGCCAATCAATGTCTTAACTGTAAACTGAAAGTGATAATTCATTGAATAATAGAAAACGACTATAGATAGTCTTACAACAGAATCAAAAACTAGAAAATAGGAAACCATGACTGCCACAACTAGCTTACATGACTCCATGACTTAACCGAAAACTCCTAAAAACTCGGACTTGTTATTGACTAAGCAACCACCAATGTATTGTGCAACTAAAGCAATTCAAACATAATTCAAGCTACAACATACCTTCCCTTAAGCAGAATTCTCTCAAGATTTAGCTTACTTCAGACAAGTTAACCATTTCTCGAATTGCTCCAACTTCAAGGGCTTTGTAAAAATGTCAGCAACTTGATTTTCAGTTGCAGAGTAATAGAGTTTAACAGTCTCGTCACTCACCAACTCCCTCAGATAATGAAATCTCACTTCTATGTGTTTGCTTTTACCATGAAGAACGGGATGGTTGGAAAGTTGAATGGTTGAGTTGTTGTCACAGTGAATCACCGTTGCAGACTTCTCTTCAACACCAATCTTCTCAAAAATCCTTCTAATCCATACATATTGACAAGCACAAAACGCAGCTGCTATGTATTCCGCCTCTGTAGTCGAAATTGCAACGACATGCTACATCTTTGATGCCCAAGATATTGCACCAGATCCCATTACGAAAAACAGCCTGTTGTGCTCCTTATATCATCCAAATCTCCAACATAATCACTATTCGTGAACGCCATGCGTCTCATATGCCCACCTTCATTTCTTCTTCAAAAGAGTCCAAGATCGATGGTACCTTTCAGATATCGCATAATTCTTTTTCCAGCAAACCAATGTGACATCCTTGGATTAGCCATGAATCGACTTATGAGACACACACTATACATCAAATCAGGCCTGGTTACTATTAAGTACATGAGACACCCAACACGTTGCTTGAACATAGTTTCGTCCACCCTATCTCCATTCTCATCTTTTGTAAGTTTTGTACCTGGCACAATTGGATTTCGAACTGCATTACTCTCTTCCATTCCAAATCAGGCCAGAACATCACGAACATAACGCTTTGGATAGACATAAATCCCATCCTCACTCTGTTTCACCTATACTCCGAGAAAATGTCTTATCTTTCTCAAGTCAATCATTTCAAATTCACACATCAAATTCAAATCATCAACATACAAACTCACAATTAAAAGTTGACCTCCTTTCATCTTGATGAACATAGTGTGCTCCCAAGTGATGTCACACCTTCAAGCAAAGTTGTTAGCTCCCAAGTATTGTTTTTAACAATGAACTCAATCTCATGTTTCATTGCTTCTATCCATACATTTTCCTTCATCGCATCACCAAACTTGACTGGATCATTTTCTGTCATCATTAGTAAGAGCATGATAGACAGATTTCCTTCCAACTCTTCCTCGTATCCAACAACATAATCATTCAAGTATCCTGGTTTAGACCTTAAAAGTGGTCCTTCATTCACTTCTCTTGAGCTCGATGATGATGATGAAGCTGGACTAGACGCAGTAGCAGGTGTCGTGTTACCACTTGGAGAAGAAGGTGATGATACAGTTGGTGAAACTGCATTGTTTCTTCTTCGCTTGAATCCTCTCATATTCCGCAGTCAAGAATTTTTCCTTCTCCACCATTCTGATCCCAATCCCAACTTTTAATTTCATCAAAAACTACACCATTGCATATCACAATCGTTTTTGTGACTAGATCATACAACCTCCAAGCTTTGGACTCTTCACTCACTCCAAAAAAGACAAACTTCTTGCTTTTATCATCTAGCTTCTTTCTCTTCTGATCCAATATATGCACATATCCAATGCACCCAAAGACACCAAAGTATTTAACCACTTGATTTGAATTGCTCCAAGCTTCTTCGAGGGTCATTCCTTCTACTGCTGCTGTTGGATATCGGTTATGAATATGGACACTCCACTTTTTAGCTTCAGACCAAAATTCTTTTGGCACTTTCCTTTCAGTCAACACTGATCGAACATCATTCATAATGATCATGTTCTTTCTCTCAGCTACTCTATTCTGCAGTGGTGTAAACGCTGCAGGTAGCTGTCGAGTGATGCCGTGAGACTTGCAGAATTCATCGAATTCGTTCGAAGTAAACTAACCACCTCGATCTGTCCTCAAGCAAGCTACCATTAACCTTCTTCTCTACACTTGCCTTGAAGTTCTTAAATGTGGCATATGCTTCAGATTTTTCATGGAGAAAGTAAACCCAAGCTTTCCGAGAGAAATCGTCAATAAAGCTCAGAATATACCTCTTCCCATTACATGAAATTGGAGAAATCGGCCCGCATATGTCCGAATGTATCAGTTGTAGCTGCCTTGAAGCTCTTCCTCGACATTGTCTCTCTGTGTTGTTTCCTAGTTAATCAGACATAACATACTTCCTTGGTGGGCTATAGGTCTGGAAGCCTAACAATCATCTTCTTCCTTGACAACAACTTCAACCCATCTTGATTCAGATGCCCAAATCTACAATGCCACATGTGCATCTCCTTCTCAATCTCTTCCTCCGCTTGCAGGCACATCGGACTTTTCACGGTTTGGAGGCCAGTATGAAGAAATCCTCTCTCCTGCAGTTACCCAAGGCTGAGCAAATTTTTCTTGAGCTCTAGAACATAATACACCTCAGGTATGACTTGAATGATTCCATTGACACGAATTTTTACACTGCCTTTTCCCACCACAAACATCCTTGCGTTATTTCCAAGTTTCCCTGATTGGTTGATTTTTTTCATCTAGATTAGAGAATCAATCCTTACATCCAATCATATGCTTACTGCATCGTGAGTCGAGAAACCATACATCTTCTCTGTCAGCCTGGTGCTCTTCTAAGCAAGCCGTTAGAAGCAATTCTTCTTCCTCATCCAGTTCTACGTAATTCGCCTTCTTTTTCCACTCAGGACACTCAATTTGGAAGTATCCTAGCTTGTGACAGTTGTAACACTGATACTACGAGTTTTAACCATATATCCTACTGCAAGTGCACAACAAACGTAACAGTACTTAGGGGTCGAATTTCTCAGAGAACCATGTTACACTCTCAACTTCTATTAAATCGCAAGCTATATCAATCAAAATTAGAGAAGTAAATTCCAACAACTTTGACGTGAATGTAATCAAATAACAAAGCAATCAGATGTCGGGTATTCATTCAAGAGTTATAATTCTTGTGAGGGAAGCTATTCCGGAACTACTCTGATTTTATTCTCGGCTTGAACATAAATAAAGGTAAACCAACTCTCGTTGAATCTACCCCTATTAATAAACTAAAGGTCCTAACTCTCGTTGATTTCATATTACAAGTAGGCTTTATTGCTTATGTTCAATTACCCACAACCCAACCTAGCATCAACTCTCGTTGGTAGTGAAGGAATTGCTCTTCTAATCTAGTTCTAGTTCTTAACAATCTTCTGGGAAGTTAACAACCTAAAATCATCGACTAGGTGATCAGGCTAATCTATGCATTAAACTCAAGTATTAGAAGGAGACCCATTTATTCATCAATCTTATTTGTTCCCCAACAGTGAATTCTAAAACCCTACAATCCCTAGATCTGATCTAAGATCTACAAATCATGATGAAATGATACTAAAATTGCATTAACAAAGAGAAAGAGGATTCAGAAATTCTTCTCAAGTATGAAGATATCTTCTTCCTAGCTTACAAACTCTTAAAACTCCTGTTTTCGACTCTCAAAAAGCGGCTCTCAAAATAAAATAGGAAAAGAGTATTTATAGGGCACAAAAAAAGAGCTGAAAAATCATGAAATTAGGTTTCTAAGAAAGGCATCGATCAATCGATCCTTGGTTGATCGATCGATCTTTGGATGCTGAGTCGATCTTCTCAGAAACCAAGTCATTCTTTGGATTGTGCGCATAATCCTTGTTTGATCATTGATCGATTGATCCTTGGTTGATCAATCAGTCCTTCCTTTCATGGAGAATGCCGGAAAATGTTTTAAGCTTCTCCAAAGTCCACCTTCAAACATGATTTCAACTCTAAATGTTTTTGACCTTAAATCTCAATAAAGCATAGACGAATTTCCCAAATATAACCGTAATAATGAGCTCAAAACTGGCAAAATATGAGGAACATCAACTCCCCCAAAATTAACTTCTTGCTTGTCCTCAAGCAAAGAAAGAAAGACTGTAGGAAGATCACATCTCATCACACAAATGACTCTCTCGAGATCCTGCACATCAAGTCTAAAGTGATCACAAGAATATGACTCATCAAAATCGAAAAACCACCTTGTACTTCCCCCAGCCTTAGCAAACATAACAACCTCGTGTCACAACTCAAAACAAAAATTCAGATTTCCCATACCGACTCCCTAATAAATCTAAGCGCAGTCTCATTCGAGGGAATATCGATCAAAAGGCGAAAAGTTCCTACTTCTACTCTCTAGACTACCTTCAATCTGATTCCATCACTCTCTTTTCATAAGACCAATTATTACGAGTAAGTTGCTTCATTGGAGTTTCCTTCAGTAAGCTAATGAGTAAAGTGAAAAAGATCACGTCATTCGATGTATCCTCAGAGACGTCTAATTTACTTAAAAAACTCGCAGCGTCATTGGAAAACTTTTACCTTGGGCTAACTTAATGCAAAAACTTATATCGACCATCAGAATTTTTGGCTCAAAATGCCTGAACATGATGAAGAGAGATACAGAACCAAACTTACAAGGAACATCATTCATTGAATAAACAGAAGGAACATACCTGATGTATTACCAATTCCCTTGATGAGAGGATTAGGTCAGGTTAGGTGTGAAATCAGCATGAAATCCCTTGAAAGTTGAGATGAATGTGCTCTGAAACTGAGTGTTTCTTTGTCTCTAGGTTTTCTAATAATCTAATTGATTCGAGACAAATGAAAAAAAAGTGATACTAAGTTCAGGATAATGCTGAAAAAATAGAAAATCAAGTAATCTGATGTCAGTTTCAAAAGCTCAAAAATACAGAAATAAAAGAAGGAAATAGTCTGAAAATCTAGAATTAAAAGAAACAAAACAGAAAAATGTGTTAGTCAATAAGTGTTCTCCCCAGACTTACTTTATACCGTCCCTGTGTAAAAATAAACCAAAAGGAAGACATAAAAACGCATAAGAAATAAAAGTAAGCAAAAAGAAATATTCTTAAATAAAATGAAAATAAACTGAAACAAAAGTTGGAAGTAGCAAAGAAGCTACTCCGGGCTCTCGCTGTAGCGGTCGCATGGTGCTATGCGATGGCGAGGAACGTGGTAATCCATTAGCAGATCATCCTCATCATCATCAGACCGATGTCCAGCAACATCTGGTCGGCTAGTAGGTACGGTAGGCATGGAGGCATGCTCATCATGATCGGCATCAGGTGCACTCATACAAAGGGACGTTGGGATCCTCCTCAAAGCATTCTAGATAGTCCGTTGAATCAACCTCTTCCTCCTCTCGTTTTTGACTTGCCACTCTCTGAACTGCTGATCCGTGAAGTCTGGCGAGTAATGAGGCAATCTGAGTTCCTCCTTAGGAAACTCAGGAAGAAGAAAGCCAGAAGGTTGAGCGGCTGAAGGTGGAGGTACGAGCACGTGGTGCGGTTTCCTTCTCCTTGAGCTTACCGGAGATCTCGAGATGCGATAAATCAGGCCGGAACTCCACGTTTTCTCTGCCGTTAACTGAAGTGAGGTGAGGATCTGGGAGGGTGACGTACATCATCTAGGGTGTGTCATCGAAGAAGGTCCACTGCTTATTCTCCAGAAACTACCCAAATCTGGCCAAGGCAGATGTATCGATCAAATAAATCCTCTACACAACCTCTGTCTGGCCAACAGCTGAACGACATCTTCTAGAATGCCCATCCTATGCAGTATCTCGTAGTAAAGGAATTTTGTCAGGATCAACGTGTTTCTCATGATTTGATCATAGAAGCTTTCCCTGTTAGTCACACTATCCACAAAGTACGTATGTTTCGGTCTAAGCCACGACAATCAGTCACCAAGTTGACCTTGTCTAGGCACATCATCATACTATCGCGACGACTGACCGCGCTGCAGATTTGAAGATACCCGAACCCTCATTGTAGGTTTCCTAGGATTAGAGGTTAATGTTCTAACCAGCTACAAGGAAAGAACAGAGACACAACCGAAAAATTGAGTTTGTGATCGAGAAAATTCACAAGAATTCGATATCCTAAGCATACAAATGATTGGTGGTTCGATTGCTTATCTAATTAAATAATATCAACATCAAGCATTGCATCGATCGAACTACAACAAATCAAAAGCAAGCCTAAAAATTTCAAAATTCCTCTAGAAATTCTCCTTCAACCTAACAAGCAATATCTAATCGAAATTCAACAGTCCAAACAGCTAGAGGGGGTAGAATCCATGTAAGAATTAGGCACATGCATTAATTAATTGATGAAAATCAACAAGAAAACAAGTTCTCCTTTTACCCAATTAAACCTCCAAATCGGACAAAAAATTCGAATTTAGAGGACATACCTTTGCTAATCAGAGTTATGAACCACAAAATCAGATAGAGGATGAGATTTTAAGCGGATTATGCTTTTGAATCGTCAAAAACGGATGAAAAACGAGAGAGAAATCGAGTTTTTAAAATTTTTGCAATTGGGGTTTCGCGAATTGTAACTGTTCTGCGCGATTAAGAAGACGAAAATGGGTAAGGATCGATCGATCCCTGTGTTGATCGATAGATCTGTGCTCTTGCGAGCATAGAACGATCGATCCTTACCTACTCAGTCGGGCAGTGGATCGTGCGCAAGGTCTTCTTAAATGACTCGATCAATCCAACTTTTTTTTCTCTGGATCGTGCGGTATTCCTGCTCGATCAATCAATGTTTTTCATGTCGTGCTCTAGATCGTGCGGTATTCCTGCTCGATCGATCCTGTGTGCTTGGTCGTGCTTTGGATCGTGCGCAACCTATTATGTGCATTTGATCGATCGATCATTGGTAGATCGATCAATCAATGCTTTTGAGAGCATCCTACTTTTGAACAAAAACCAAAAAAAAAAACGAAATCAAACTACAAGGAAAAACGAAAAACAAACTACTTAATAGTGGGTTGTCTCCCACTCAGCGCTTTTTTAAAAGTCATTAGCCTTACTCGGACGCCATTCAGATGGCAGAACTGCTTGAGTGAGGCTTACTCACTCCTCGGACACTGATCTCCTTAATGATGAACTTCTTCAACTCTTCCTCTTTCTTATGGATTGTCCATCCTCAGGCCTCCAGCAATACAACAGTTCCATCGCGGCCTATTTTCTGGACCGTGTAAACTCCACCAGTATCAATGCCAGGGGTACCTGCAAAAACTTTGATAACAAGATCGTTAACATCGTAGTTGCAGAATTTGTCAAGACGATAAAGTATACAAGTGTCTTGATGTTCAGCTGAGTCCCTTTCGTGTTCACGAAACAACTCATACTCTTTGTCACAGTCACTGTCTTCTTCATCATCTCGAATCATCCCACAAAACGACTCGATGAAGCTCGAATAGGATATGAAACATCCTTGTCAAGGTTCTGCAACACGACTCTCTGACTTAGAAAGTCTAACTTCGCTCCAGCTGTGTTGAGGAATGGCCTTCCCAACAAGATCGGAACAGCTCCTTCTCTTGCCATCTCAACAACTGTAAAGTGTGTAGGGATCTTGCAATTCCCAACCAGAAGAGTAAAGTCAACAAGTCTTCCTCTAGTTACCTTGGAAGATGCATCTCCATACGAAACAGATGAGTGATGTTCCTGCATCAGCTCAATACCAAGTTTCTCAATAGTCTCCAAAGAGATAACATTGATACTAGCTCCAGAATCGCATAGGACATCGCTGAAAACCAGCTGTCCAACCCGGCAAGGTATAGTGAACTCTCCTTGATCTTCTACCTTCTCAAGCTCCTTAGGGTATGGAGCAGGAGGATCGTACTTACTTTCAACCGAACTCCCTGCTTCAAACTTTACAACATTGCAAGATTCTCTAGGATTCTTCTCAACCTTCCTAGGTAAATCTCCTTGGGGACGTCTAATAGATTCAGCAGTCCGAGCAACTTGAGTGTCTAGCTTCTTGATGTGCATAGAAACTGACTCAACCTTCTCATTCAGGTCATTGTAGATCTTATCCATCTTAGCATTAAGCTCCCTGGTAGTCTTTTGTTGCTCAACAACGAGTTGCTGAACCATGGCCATAATTTCTTTGTTCGACGTTCTTAAAGGTGCTGCTGGAGGTTTTTGCTGCCTTGGTGGTGGTACATATGGCTTGTACGGTCTTTGCCAGTTACTCCCTCCTGCGTTAGGAACAAACGGCTTCTGATTGTTTCGTCTCTGGCCTGAGTTCTGGACAAATGGCTTTCCCTGAAAAGGTGACCCTTGAGGTAGTGTTAGTGCTTGAAAAGTAACATCACAAGGGTTCTCGACGTTAGTGCTCCTGTAGGAAAGGTTATTCGGTCTCTGTTCCCTGTTCTGCCAGTTAACATAGTCAACCTCCCTTTGGCCTTCAAAACCAGTCGAATCATCTTGGACTTGAGCCACTTCTCTGATGTCCTCAACCTAATTCACACTCCTCTAATTACCTTGATTTGCTCGGATCAGGATATCCAACTTCTCAGCAATGTCATCAATCCTCTGAATCTCCACATTGTTTACCTTCCTAGTCCGATCATATTTTGGACAATGACTACCAGAACTTGCAGCTAGGTTATCAATCAGAGTGAATGCTTCATCCCTATTGTTGGTCATGAAGTCCCCATTGCTGGCAGCATTCAGGGAATTCTTATACTTCCACTCGATTCCACTGTAGAAAGTGTTGAGAAGTTGCTCATCCGAGTACCCATTTTATGGACAATCTCGCTGGTACTCCTTGAAACGTTCTCATGCTTCATTCAGAGATTCCCCAGATCGTTGCTGAAACGATAAAATCTTACTCCTGAGATTAGGTACAAGAAACACTGCTCGTACCTTAGCCCACGTGGTGAGTGATCCTTGAGGTTGTGAACGTAACCACCTGAAATCTCTGTCTGAGAGTGAATGATGGAAGAGCTTACACTTCACATAATCAGAAGGTGAAGACAAAGGGATTTTGGGAATATATGATTCCAGTACAAGTGGGAGATTGTTGGGAATGTCCTGCAATCATTTGTACTTACTCGTGTGGTCGGTTCTAACATCGAGATTAGACAAAGTCATATGGTACTAGGGGTTATAATGGCTTGCTAGAGTCCACTTAGAATCTGTGAGTTGAGATACTCACTGGTAATACTATATGATCCTATTGGGTCACACACCTAAGCAAATGGAGACAATCCAATAGGGAATGATCATTATAGGAATGATTCATGACTTGAGCATAAGAATACATGGTTTTAAATGAGAACATGTGTTTTGGGTCAGGCCTAAATTAATCCTAATTCAACTAGGAATTAATTAGGTATTTTGGACAGGGCCTACATTAATCCTAGTTCAACTAGGAATCAATTAAGTTAACTTAAACTCCATATATATATGATATAGGGCACGTTTTTGAGGATATAAGAAACCCTAGCCGCAGATTGCACAAGTCAAAATCCTAAGAGAATTGTAAATAAAGTTCTAGCAAACTTCTCTCCTACTTGTGTGCGTGTGGACTATAAATAGATGTGCTACACTTGGAGCACTTGCTGATATCATACCTGATCTTATATCTGTTGCATTAACCAAACTTCAGGTATAATCGAGTTCTCTATTTATAAGATTCAATTAAGTAAATACAAGACCTAGGGCTTAGGGTTTTGCTAGATTAGTCAATTGATAATTGTCGAATTGCTTAAAAACATAACATCTACCCCTCTATTAATAACCTATAGGTCCTAACTCTCGTTGGTTTTAGATTACAAATAGGCTTTATTGCTTAGGTTCAATTACCCACAACCCAACCTAGCATCAACTCTCGTTGGTAGTGAAGGAATTGCTCTTCTAATCTAGTTCTAGTTCTTAACAATCTTATGGGAAGTGAACAACCTAAAATCATCGACTAGGTGATCATGCTAATATATGCATTAAACTCAAATATTAGAAGGAGAATCATCTATTCATCAATCATATTTGTTCCCCAACAGTGAATTCTAAAACCCTAGAATCCCTAGATCTGATCTAAGATCTACTTAGACATAGAACAATAAATCAAGCAAATCATGATGAACTGAAACTGAAATTGCATTAACAAAGAGAAAGAGGATTCAAAAATTCTTCTCAAGTATGAAGAGATCTTCTTCCTAACTTACAAACTCTTAAAACTCCTATTTTCGACTCTCAAAAAGCGGCTCTCAAAATAAAATAGGAAAAGAGTATTTATAGGGCCCAAAACAAGATATGAAAACTTGTGAAATTAGGTTTCTGCGAAAGGCATCGATCGATCGATCCCTGGTTGATTTTTCAGATATCTCTCTTTTCTTGGTTTTCTCTCTGGATCACTTTTGTCACACAGGTTTGTTTTCTTCGCTCTTGTTTTAGCTTACACGAGGCTCTTATACCAAATATAAATTGAAAGTGATAATTCATTGAATAATAGAAAATGACTAAATAGTCTTACAACAGAAACAAAAAAACAGGAAACAATGACTGCCACAACTAGCTTACATGACTCCATGACTTAATCGAAAACTCTTAAAGACTCGGACTTGTTATTGACTAAGCAACAACCAATGTCTTGTGCAACTAAAGCAATTCAAACATAATTCAAACTCCAACATTAGTCTAGAGATGAATTGTAGTAATCTTATTATTTGATTGGTATATGGATTGGGTTTTATCAATCCAATTTTTTGTTAGAAAAATAAATTGTGCCGATTGGATATTGTTAACAAACTAGTCATGAATGAAACATAGTTACAGCGTAAGGTAGAGTAAACTGTAATAATGGGAAATTGATGTGGCAGATTCTTCTCAACCCGAACAGTTAGATTTGAAAGAAACTTAATTTTTTAGGTTACAATTACTATTGCAGATTTATGTTCTTTTCATTCCAAAGTAAGCAAATGTTTCTTTACTTTTGTCTTGTCCTAGTAATGTGTGTCGTATCGTGCAACGTAACAAAGCTTTGCATTGCTAATCTATATTCATGTGTTATGATGAGGCTACTCTGAAATAGTTTCTCTGATCATTATAAAGTTTATACTTCATATTTCTAGTACAAAAGAATTAGTATTACTACTACTAATCTTATGATTTAATCTATAAAAACGTAAGGTTTTTAATTTTTCTAGATTGAAACTTTAAATCAATAAAATCTGTACTAAACAAAATAATCAAAACATAAAATTTTATTTGGAATGAATTATTTCCTATTAGGTATCAGCTAAGTATAACATGAATTATACTCTACCCTGTCATAGATTCTGTTTGGTGTACAATCCAGAGCTCGATAATTATACGTTCTGTCTTATGAGATTATCATAGTCAAAACTGTATCAGTCTACAAGTTTTTACGACATTATAAAAGAAGAAATGATCAAGTAAATTTTCTGTTTACGTATCATTTGTCTTTTAATTATGCAGGAAAAAAAATTTAACGAGTACTAACTTGCAATATTAATTCTTACTAACAATTGATGGATCGTACTTAGTATTAGTTAATTGGATAATAACTCTAGGCTTTGGTTAATAACCGGGGATAAATCACTATTTTATGAAAACAAAACTCAAAAAAGTCAGAGTTGTCAAGGGAAAAGAGTTCCTTGAACATCCTCCATAACAATCTAATCAACAACAGAAGATAAGGGGACAAAGCTATGAAAATTAATAAATAAGGAAAACGTATAGTTCACTGACCTATCCACAAAATAGTTAGTTTTCCAATACACGTGAATTGAAAAATAGTCATTGCATTTGTTATCCTCATTAGTAATATGTGCGGATTTTGAGAGTAGGAAAAAAATATCGAAATGCTTTCCTCGTTTTCGTTTGTCTAAATAATTTATAATAAACATGAAACAAAGTTTGTTAAGGATAATGTTCGGTGAGTATATCAGAGTTCTGTAGCTGCAGATTTTACACATTCATACAAGACATCATCCATAAAAGTCGTTCTCTTATCTTAATTGATATTTTGATTCTGCTTCTGTTTTACTGAGTGGCTACTATTTTTCTCAATGGTCTCTTAATTTATGCGAAACATGAAGCAAAGTTTGGTAGGAACTAGATTAAGTGTAGTATACAGAGTTTGTAGTTTTTTTGTTTTGTCAAACAACTATCATATTAATTTAATTATTATGGATTACAACATCATACGAGATGGAGCAAACTATACATTACTTAGCATTACATAATAAACAAAAATATTAGTAGAGGTAATCCAAACGGAGAAACTCAAATGCATTGAATCTCAAATATAGATAGTGGAAAATAATTCTTAAACCTGAAGAGGATCCTATAATTTTCCTTGTCATGTCACCATATAAGTCGGTCGAACAGATAAGAGAGCTCGGTAAACATTCAATGAGTTTTGAGAAAAAGACTCCAAATTGGAGTAACTTTTGGATCCACATCTTCCCGGTAGGAAGACAAAACCTATAACTAATATCTTTTTATGAAAAATTAGTCCAAGAAAAGGTCTGATACCTAATAGATAAGTACCTAAATTTTCCCTAAGACCCACGAATCTAACAATGTCCTCTAATGTCTTAATAAATGGATTAATTAGGAGAGAAAGGAAGTAATACCTTAATAAAATATAGGCCCAAATAAATATAGGTACAAAGATACCGCCAGGTACAAAGCTACCACCATATATAAGGCTACCAAAGCTAACTCCACGCAAAAAAGGTCTTTTCTAAGCTTGCTCGTAAGTTTTTTTAAAGAAGTAATCAATGAAGAAATTGAAAAAACCGCTTCAACATACTAAGAAAACAGATAGTTGCCAACGTAACCCCACAGCATGTACCAATCCCGCATTTCCTCTCATTTGCTAACTACCGACTTATAACATACTAATACATATGTTTTCCTTAGTCTTTGTCGTGTGTTTAGAGTCTTTTCAAGTACAAAATACAAGGATACTTTGGATTCCACATTATGAGCAAGAGTGGAGCTTAACTTTGGATTTTTCCACTATGAGTTGAACGATCGATCGAGCAACACCAAGATCGATCGATCATAACTTAAGATAGGGAAAACTGTGCTTTCAAGAAAAAGTCGTCTCATTTCCTTACTTCTTCTTTCTAATTCATTCACTTCAATCTGATGACCGACTCCTCACGCCTGACGCGATCGACCCTCATTCGTCTATGTCATGCTCACGATTCATTGCACGACCTAGCACTCAGAGATTGATCGAGCCATTTAAGGAGAAGTTGTGCACAATCCTTTGCACGATATGGAAGCTTCACGATCGAAAGAAGAAAGTTTGATCGATCGGGCAGTCTAAGGATCAATCAATCCACAACTCTGCGAAGCGTAAAAGGAATTTCCTTATTTCGTACCAGTTGGTTTTATTCTATATATTAGTTTTAAAAAACACGTTTTGGGGGATGCTTTTAGAAAAAGTAGCATACTCTTATTGTAACCTAGAGGAGAAGGTTTAAGATCTCTACATCCTTATAGAAGATCATGGAACCTCTATTGCATCTATTCTGAGTTTTGAATGAATTTATTTACAATTGCTTGCTTGTTCTCTATTTCCATGTCTGAGTAGTTCATAGTCAGATTTAGGGTATTCTAAGGATATTAAAGGGATTAAGGATGAGGAACAAATAGGTATCAATTATGGAATCTCAACCTAGAAACATGGTTAATGCTTAGGTTAGAGTAGCTAACTAATATATGATCTTAGGTTACTTATTATCCAAGAAGTTTAATAAGAACCATAACCTTTCTAGATAAGCAACACCTTCACTACCAACGAGAGTTGATGCTAGGTTTGGTTGTGGACACTTAGGAAACGTTAATATTGCATGGTTAGATTCCGAGAACCAACGAGAGTTAGGATCTCTAGGATCTAGGCATAGTAATTATCGCTGCGAGAGTAGGTTAGTCAATTGTTATTTCTTAGTCGAGAGCGGAACTGATCTTGCCTTGATAGATTCCTCATCCTACCCTTGATTTCCTTGTGAATCCCGTAGACTTGATACTTTAGAGTTTGTTTACATTAATTTCCTAGTTACACTCGATTGCACTCAAAACATCTACCGACTTAGCTCTAATTAAATTATCAAATCGTTAGTGTGGCAATTGGTCTTCGTGGATTCGATTCTGAAATACTATTACGTTTGTTGTGCACTTGTAGTAGGATATACGATAAAAACTCGTTGTATCAAGTTTTTGGCGCTGTTGTCGGGGATCAATAGCAGTGCCTTTCGATTATTTATTGAGTTAGAGAGTAAGACACCTTCGTTTACCTTTTGTTTTTATTTCTTTTTTTTGTTTTTCAGGTATTGATTTCATAATGACTGACGAAGAAGAAAGCGTAGCCGATTTTACAAGCCAGGAAACTACGTTAGAACAGTTAAGGCGAGAGATCGAAGTGCTGAAACGGGAAAGAGATGCTAGAATAGAACAGATGACAAGAAGGGCCATTGGTGAAATAGAAACACCTCACCACTACTATCAATGTCCATCTGTGATTTCTGTTAGTTTACCAGAGGGATGCATTGAGCATGAGTTGAGCCCTCCTTTGATAGCATTGGTTAGAAAATTTACCTTTCACGGTTTCCCTGCTGAAAACCCTATCGATCATCTCGAAAACTTTGAGGAAATCTGCAGTACAACCGCACCTAGAGGGATACCTGAGGATTATGCTAACTGTAACCTTTTCAAATTTTCTTTGGAAGGAAAGGGAACCAAATGGCTTCAGTCTTTGCCAGCAGGGTCGTTAACCTCATGGGAACAAGTTAGAAACAAGTTTCTGGATCATTTCTTTACCAAAGAAAAGACTGCTAAGTTGAAAAACCAGATCTCAAATTTTCATCAAAGAGATGATGAGTCTTTTGGAGAAGCGTGGGATAGGTTGAAAGGATACAGAAGGGATTGCCTGCACCATGGCTTCAACGATGAACAAGTTCTGAACTCCTTTTATAGCGGACATAGTTGGAGTTTTAAGAAGCTACTCAATGCTTCAAGCAAGGGAGATTTCACTACGAACATGAGTGAGAGCGCTTTCCAGCTGATTGAGAATTTGGCTATGAATACAGGGGATTTACGTGATCACAAAGAATACTCACCTAAGATGGACAGAGTCGCAGGGATAAGTGTGAAGCTAGATCTGTTAAACCTTACCCGTCACAGAAAAAATCAATTCTTCAGGACCATCAATCAGAAGTACTTTACACCGAGCAAAAGGCCACAGAAAGTCCCACTCCTTCATCTAATGACGAGATTAAAGCTTTATTGGAGCAGGGCATTCAGGGTCAATCTAGGACTACACCCAAAATTAATAATCATATGGGAGTTATGTACTCAGAGTTGAGTTCCAGGATTGATTATGTTATGCCTAAAGTGGAGAACACAACCTCCCTTCTAGCTGCGAATGATGATCATCAAGCTTGTGATGCTGTTTTGTTGAGAAGTAGTAGGGAACTTGAAGCAAACCTCCGAAAACCGAGACAAGAGAGAGTATTAGTCGATGTTGAGGATGATAGAGTTGAAGAGGTTTGTGAGGAAATGGTCACACCTACGCCGATACCAGAGCCATCAGTATTACCTGAGAGATCGTATGCTCCGGTACCATTGTACCCCGTCCCACCGAAGAAGTCCAAAAATGATTTAGAGAACGCCAAATGTATGGAGTTGTTATCAGATTTTTCTATTCGGTTGTCTTATGTTGATGCCTTGCAGATGATACCTTCACTTAAGAGCTATGTCAAAAGCCTAGTGACGAATAAGTTCATAGGAGAAGATAGGGTGATGATGATCACGCAGGATTGCAGTTCCAGACTTCAAAATCGCTTTCCTAAGAAAGAAGAAGATCCTGGACGATTTGTACTTTCAGTTCGGATAGGTTCTGTAACTTTTGAGCGTTTGTTGTGTGATCTAGGCTCAAGTGTAAACCTAATGTCATATTCTGTAGCATTGAGGTTAGGATTCTCGGACTTTAAGCAAACCAAGATCTCTCTTATGTTTGCAGATCGTTCAGTGAAATATCTAGTGGGTACTCTCGAGGATCTTGATGTTGAAGTTGGGAATACATTGGTACCAACCGATTTCTTAGTGCTGAAGCTAGACGAGGAACTTAAGGATCCTCTCATTTTAGGTCGACCTACAGCTAGGGGATATGAATATGAGATTTGAGATGGACAGGATGCTGAAGAAACCAATGTTGAATGGCATGACCTTCTCTGTCGACACTTCCGAAGAAATTTCAGAAGAATTGAATGAAGAGGTATACGTTGAGGACATTCTTGAGCTTGCGCTTACAAGAATAGAGTCGGAATGTGGGTTTGCTAACGACGAAGCAGCAATTTACACCAGAATGTTGGATTCATGCAAGGAGATTGAGGAAATGATAGCCTATACAGTTTTAGACCCTCCAAAACCATATGTACCCTCAGCTTTGACAGACCCTTGGAGTGAGTTAAAAGCTCCCAAAGTCGAGCTTAAGACTCTCCCAGCAGGATTAAGGTATAAAATTCTCGGTCCTAATGTTACCTATCATGCAATCGTTAATGCTAAATTGAATGGTTCTGAATTAGAGACGCTTATTAGAGAACTTCGAAATTACCGTAGGGCTATAAATTATTCATTAGATGATATCCCTGGTATTTCACTCGAGTTATGCATGCATAGGATACATCTGATCAATGAGTCTAAGTGTTCTATAGAGGAGCAAAGAAGGTTGAATCCAAATCTGAAAGAAGTTGTCAAGAAAGAGATAATGAAATTGTTAGAAGCACGAATCATATATCCTATATCCGATAGTAATTGGGTAAGCCAGGTCCATGTCGTACCTAAGAAAGGAGGAATTATTGTAGTCAATAATGAGAATAATGAATTGATACCTACTAGAACTGTCACAGGTCATAGGCTGTGTATTGATTTCAGGACTTTAAATTTCTCTACTAAGAAGGACCATTTCCCTATGCCCTTCATGGATCAAATGCTTGAGAGATTGACTAACCACTCTTACTAATGCTTTTTAGATGGTTATTCAGGTTTCTTTCAGATCCCCATTCACCCAAACGATCTGGAAAAGACGACTTTCACATGTCCTTATGGTACATTTGCATATCGCAGAATGCCATTTGGGTTATGCAATGCTCCAGCCACTTTTCAAATATGCATGGTGTCGATTTTTACTGATATGATTGAGGATATAATGGAAGTTTTTATGGATGACTTTTCTCTGTATGGTTCTTCTTTCTCTGTTTGTCTTTCTAACCTTTGCAGGGTTCTCCAACGTTCTCAAGACAAACATCTAGTTCTAAATTGGGAGAAGTGTCATTTTATGGTTACATAAAGGATTATACTCGGTCACAAAATATCAGGTAAAGGAATCGAGGTTGACAAGGCGAATATTGAAGTGATGACAAGCTTGAAATCACCAACCACAGTCAAGGAAATCAGAAGTTTTCTCGGTCATGCCAGTTTCTACAGGAGGTTTATTAAGGACTTTTTGAAGATAGCCCGACCACTCACTCAATTTCTGTGCAAGGACGTTAAGTTTGAGTTTCCTAAAGAATGCGAGGAAGCCTTTCTAACCTTAAAAGGAGCTTTAGTTAGTGCACCGATAGTTTAGCCACCGGATTGGGAACTACCTTTTGAGATTATGTGTGATGCAAGTGATTACGCAGTTGGAGCTGTTTTGGGGCAGAAAAGGGACAAGAAGTTGCATGTAATCTATTATGCTAGCCGAACACTCGATGATGCTCAATGAAAGTATGCAACTACAGAAAAAGAATTTTTTGCTATCGTTTTTTCCTTTGAGAAGTTCAGATCTTATCTTGTCAGTTCTAAGGTGATTGTACACACGGATCATTCTGCTCTTAAATATATTCTCTCCAAGAAAGATACTAAGCGTAGGCTGCTTCGTTGGGTGTTGGTACTGCAAGAGTTTGATCTTGAGATCAAAGACAAAAGAGGCGTAGACAATGGAGTTGCATACCACCTTTGGAGACTACAAATTGACGATTTCGTTCCCCTCGATGATAGCCTACGGTAAGAACAAGTCTATCGTATACACACCACTCATAAGGCTCGTCAGTTACCCTCAGATCCTCCTCGTGTTCCAGGCACTCCGTGGTTTGTCGATATTGCCAACTATCTCGCTATAGTCGTTAACCCACCTGAGTTTCATGGCGACAGGAGAAGAAGTTTTCGAGGGATGTCAAACGATACTACTAGGATGCTACTCACCTGTACAAGCAATGCTCTGATGGCATTTTCAGACGATGTGTTTCTGAAATTGAGATTCCCGGAATATTGTTCCATTGTCAAGGTTTTTCATATGCAGGTCACTTCGCCACTTTCAAGACTGTCACAAAGGTTCTTCAATATGGTTTCTGGTGGCCCATGATGTTTCGTGACACATACTCATTTGTTGCGACATGTGACTCTTGCTAGCGACAAGGTAACATAAGTAGAAGAAATGAGATGCCACATAACTTCATTCTCGAAGTTGAGGTGTTTGATATCTGGGAAATCAATTTTATGGGACCTCTCCCCATCTTTTTTGGGAACCAATACATACTTGTTGTTGTGGATTATGTGTCTAAGTAGGTTGAAGCATATCATATTTCCTAGGTTTGGTATTCCGAGGATTTTGTTCAGTGATGGTGGTTCTCACTTCATTAACCAAACATTTAAAAATCTGCTGAAGAATTACAGAGTTTATCACAAGGTTGCTACACCATATCACCCTCAAACGAGCGGTCAGGTGGAAGTCTCTAATCGAGAGATCAAGAGCATTATGTAGAAAACTGTTTGTACAACCAGGAAAGATTGGTCGACTAAGTTGGATGATGCTCTTTGGGCCTATAGATCCGCTTTCAACACCATTAGGAACAACTTCGTTCCATCTGTTGTATGGTAAATCCTGTCACCTTTCAGTCGAGCTCGAATACAAGGATAATTGGACTATCAAGCATCTCAACTATGACATCAAATCTGCCTCGGAAAGACGATCACTGGAGATACATGATCTTGAAGAGATCAAACACTTGGCTTATGAAAACTCGAGAGTTTACAAAGAACGAACAAAAGCCGACCATGATAAACGTATCCTAAACATGAGTTTTGCTCCTAATGATAAAGTTCTTTTGTTTAACTTCCGTTTAAAACTTTTTCCTGGAAAGCTTAGGTCAAGGTGGTCCGACTCTTTCACCATCAAGGAAGTCAGACCGTATGGAGTTGTGGTTCTGCTCAATAAACAGGGAGAAGAATTTGTAGTGAATGGACAGCGCCTTAAACCATATTTTGGCTCCCCCGACAAAGTCAATGAAGATTTCATCTATTTGACTGATATAATAACCACATAGCGTCCTTCTTAGTCAAGCTATTGACTTTAAACAAGCGTTGAGTGGGAGGCAACCCACCAATAGGTTAGTTTTTACTTTATTTTTTGATTTGTTTTTAAGTCAAATTTGTCTTTTGTTTTCAGGAAACTGGTATGAAAGTATGGCCCGATCGATCCACACGAAGATCGATCGTGCAACAGGAGATGAGGAAAGGCGCACGATCCACCGATCGACCAAAGGACACACCTTGATCTATCGGCAGCCTAGTTGTGTTTGCGCACAATTCGTCGATCGACCATGACGTTATGCCAGATCGATTTCCTTCTTGCGCATGATCTGTTGCCCGAATTTAGCTCGTTCCCTCCCTAATTCTTCATAGATCGATCAATCTAGGAGTTCTCGATCGATCCATACCTTTAGGTACGTTTTTAAAATATGAGAACAATTTTCAATTACTTCTTTTGCTTTATTTCATTCTTCCTCTCACTAATTTTCACACTGAGACGGTGTGAAGTAAGTCTGGGGGAGAACCGTTTGTTTGCTAATGAAGTTTCTTTTTTTGTCTTGCTTTTGAGTCTAACATTGTTTTAGATAAGCTTTTGTCGGTTCAAGGACTATGATTTCTGAGGAATGGTACATTTCATAGGAGTTTAAACTACCATTTGTCTGATTTCTGATGAGCATTGTTGACTATTAGAAAACCCAGAGATTCATCAGCTGTTTGTTTTAAAACCATTTCCTCTCGATTGTTTTGAAAATCCGGTATCAACTTCAAACTTAATCTGATTTAATTTCCTTGTCTAGAGGGTTGGTATACATTAGATCGAACTATCAATCTCACTCTAAGAACCTTCCCGAAAAGTCTGGTTTCCTTTTCTCAAAGCTTCTTGCACCTTAAATTTCAACAATTGAAGTAAGCCTAGGGTAAAAGTTTCTCAATGACGCTGCTTGTTTTTAAGGTAAATTGGACAATTCCGAGGAAATGTCCAAGGACATAATCTTTTTCACCTTACTAACTCGCTTACTGAGAGAAACTCCAATGAAGCTACTCGCATTACACACCTTTGAAATTCCAAAAGGAAAAACGGCCGATAAAAAGAAAATACAATGATACCCTAGAAAAGTAGGGAGAAATCGGTTTGAAAAGAAAAGAATAAGAGGAAAAGAACCACAGCATGGTGGGTACTTAGTGTTGGGAATGATTCCATGTGTCTTTTGATCGATATTCTCTGGATAAGGCCGCACTTAAACTCATAAGAGCTTGGTGTCGTGATCTAGAACTTTTGGGTCTGATTTTGGGGTTGGGATGGAATAGTTGTTAAGTCTGGGGGAAGTATAAGGTGGTCTCTCTCTCGTCGAATGAATCCATTGTTTCTTGCTTAGGTTTTGAGATGTTAAATTCCTATGATTAATGAGTTCTTAAGTTTGTATCTTCCTATTAGATCCTGGTATATTTGCTTGAGGACAAGCAAAAAGCCAAGTCTGGGGGAATTGATATACCTCATTTATACCGACTTATAGCTTACTAATTCATATGTTTTCTTTAGTCTTTATCGTGTTCTTAAAGTCTTTTCAAGTACAAAACGCAAGGATACTTTGGATTCCACATGCTGAGCAAGAGTGGAGCTTAACTTTGGATTTTTCCACTATGAGTTGAAAGATCGATCGAGCAACACCAAGATCAATCGATCGTAACTTTAGATAGGTAAAACTGCGCTCGATCCAATGACAGACTCCTTACACCTGACGCGATCGACCCCCATTCGTCTATGTCATGCACACGATCCATTGCACGACCTTGCACTCAGAGATCGATCAAACCATTTAAGGAGAAGTTGCGCACGATCCTTTGCAAGATATGGAAGCTTCACGATCAAATGAAGAAAGGGTGGTCGATCGGGCATTCTAAGGATCGATCGATCCACGACTCTATAAAGCGGAAAAGTGAATTTCTTTATTTCGTACCAGTTTTTTTATTCTATATATTAGGTTAAAAAAACACGTTTTGGGGGATGCTTTTACAGAGAGAAAAAGTAGCAGACTCTTATTGTTACCTAGAGGAGAAGGATTAAGATCTCTACATCCTTAGAGAAGATCCCGGAACCTCTATTGCATATATTCTGAGTTTTGAATGAATTTCTTTACAATTTCTTGCTTGTTCTCTATTTCCATGTTTCAGTAGTTCATAGTCAGGGATTAAGGATGAGGAACAAATAGGTCTCAATTATGGAATCTTAAACCTAGAAACATGGTTAATGCTTAGGCTAGAGTAGTTAACTAATCTATGATCTCATGTTACTTATTCTCCCAGAAGTTTAATAAGAACCAAAACCTTTCTAGGTAAGCAACACCTTCACTACCAACGAGAGTTGATGCTAGGTTGGGCTGTGGTCACTTAGGAACCGTTAATATTGCATGGTTAAATTCCCAGAACCAGCGAGAGTTAGGATCTTTAGGATCTAGGCATAGTGATTATCGCTGCGAGAGTAGGTTAGTCAATTGTCATTTCGTAGTCGAGAGCGGAACTGCTCTTGCCTGAATAGATTTCTCATCCTACTCTTGATTTCCTTGTGAATCCCATAGACTTGATATTTTAGATATTGTTTACATTAATTTCCTAGATTTCTCATATTGCACTCAAAACATCTACCGACTTAGCTCTAATTAAATAACCAAATCGTTAGTGTGGCAATTGGTCTTCGTGGATTCGATCCCTAAATACTATTACGGGTTTTGTGCACTTACAGTAGGATATAGGTTAAAAACTCGTTGTATCACTAAGCATATATGGTAGAAATCCCAGAAACTAAATACAATCCGCTCATGAACCTGCTGACGAGGCCGACTGCATGAGCGATGTCTGGACGAGTGCTCACCATGGCATACATCAGGCTGCCAACAATGCTGCAATAAGGTAAATTCTCCATCTCAACTGCAGCCTCTACTATGTCCTCTTGCTTTGTACTTGAAAGCTTTAATTGTTTTCCAATAGGAGTTAGAACACTTTTAGCCTCTGTAATTGCAAAACTTTTCAGTATCTTCTCAATGTAAACTTAATGAGATAATTGTAGATTATTAGCCTTTATGTCTTGTATAATATCAATTCCCAATATACGTCTAGCAGCACCCAAGTCTTTCATTTCGAACTCACAACTCAATAAGTCCTTCAGTTTCTGAATTTGAGCCATACTCTTAGATACCAGTAGCATATCATTCACGTATAGTAACATATACACATAGACCTTCTCTTCACATTCCTTAAAGTACACACATGGGTCATTCTTGCTTCTAGTGTAACCTTTTCGCGTGATGAAAGTATGAAACCTTATGTTCCACTGCCTAGGAGACTGCTTGAGACCGACTTTTGTAGCAAACATATTTCTTCTCCTTTAGTGAATCCTTCTGGCTGTTCCATCATAATTCTTTCTTCTAATTCACCATGTAAATATGCTGTCTTTACATTCATTTGTTCAAGTTCAAAATCCCCATAACCCACCATAGACATGAGTATTCGAATAGTAACATGTTTGACTACTGGTCAGAAAATTTTATGATAATCAATACCCTCCAATTGTGAGAATCATTTTGCCACCAGATGTGCCTTGAATCTAGGTTCCTCAACCATAGGAATTCTAGGTTTGAATTTAAAATTCCACTTGCACCCAATTATTCTCTGTTTTTGAGGCCTTTCAATCAGTTTCCACGTCTTGTTCTTGTCTAGAGATTCTATCTCTTCCTGCATTAACTTTAACCACTGAATTCTGTATTTTCCACTTATGGCTTCTTGATAGTTCTTAAGTTCATCATCATCTATATCCTGAGCTATATTTAGCGCATAAGCAAACAGATCACAGTCATCAAATCTACTAGGCAACTTAGCAGGAGCTCTTCTTTCTTTGTCTCTACCTAGGAGGTAACCATCTAGAGAAGTATTTTCTGATACAGAAACTTCATTTTCTACTTCTTCTTACACTTCTTGTTCTGAACTAGGATGATTAGAATCTCCACCTTGAGTCGAATAATTTTCTAATCCAGATTCATCAACCCTTTCTTCACTTGATTCATTTGGAAGTATGAAGGAAACCCTCTTTCCCTTCTGCTTTGTCATCTCGGATTCATCACTTGTCATATTATTTACATCTCTGTAAATGATGTCTTCACAGAAAATTACATTTCTGCTTGGAAAACACCTTCTGTCTTCAATGCTCCAAATCATGTATCATTTAACCCCTTGCGGATAACACATCAGAATTCCTTTCTTGGCCCTAGGTTTCAATTTCCCTTGATCCACATGATAGTAGACCAAACACCCAAACCTTCTAATATGTCCATAGTCAGGTTTTCTTCCAGACCACACCTCTTCAAAAAATTTATGATTTAGGGGTGATGATGGAGTTTTGTTAATCAAATAGACTACAGTAGCCGATGTTTCTGCCCAAAATGCCTCTTCTAAACCAGTTTCACTTAACAGGCTTCTTACCTTCTCTAGTATAGTCTGATTCAACCTCTCAGCTACTCCAATTTGATGAGGGGTGTAAGGACACGTTTTGTGCCTTTGAATCCCATTCTCTTTGCAAAAATCATCAAAGTTTATGTTGCAGTATTCCAACCGTTATCAGTCCTTAGAGTTTTAATTTCCACAAGTGATTTCCATTCCATAAACTTTGACAGAGCTTCATCTTTAGTTCTTAGGAAGTAAATCTAGACTTTTCTTGAAAAATCATCAATGAATGAGATGTAGTACTGAGCTTTGGTTAAGCTTGGTGTCACATTAGGTGAACCCCATAAATCCAAGTGAATATACTCTAAAATTCCCTTAGAAGTGTGCTTTCCTGTTCCAAACGACAGCTTATGAGCCTTTCTCATGGTGCAATGTTCACACTTGTTGAGTGTTACCACTTCTTTTGAATTCAGTACATCATAGCTCACTAGAAGTTTCATGGCTTTCTCATTCATGTGTCCAAGTCTGTTGTGCCATAGGGTAGCTGAATCTAGATGATTTTGTGTGACAACATGGCTTTCTCTTTCGAGGACTGTATTTCTAAGTGTGAACGGGATTCTCAAATCTTTTTGGTAGACTGTTCAATAATATAGCTGCATGGTCTTCATCTTCTAGTTTAACTCCCACACTAAAAAGCTCCGATAATAGTTTATTGAACATATCTAGATTGGCATCTAGATTCTTGTCTTCTTTCATTTTGAAACTGTAAAATCTCTGTTTCAAGTCCAGTCGATAAGCATTGATTTAACTTGATAAATCTCTTCCAACGCTGTCCATAGACCTTGAGCTGTCAATTCTTTAATGACTTTACGCAGCAAAATGTCGGTAATACCGGAAGTTAGCAGATTTATGACCCTCTTATCTTTGAGTTTCACTATCTTGGCTATTTTCTTTAGCTCTGCTGGAGTTATCGCTTTTGGATCTGCTTCATCTTCAGTCTCAGCTTCTGAATCTGCTGAAGTATGAATAACATTTCCTAGACCTAGTATCTCTAGTTGAGCCAATACCCTATATTTCCAGAGAGCAAAATCACCTTCCCCATCAAACTTTTTCACTTCAAATTTTCCTTGGGTGGATTCCATAATGTCTATTTCGAGATATGATATCAACAACCTTCAGAGAATACCCCTTAGTCACCACCTACTATAAAACCGATCTCAGAGTTTGTAACTGAAAGCTCTGATACCACTGTTAGGCTTTGTAGCCTTCTATTTCTTCTACTCTCAGCTTGCAGTATGCTTAGGATGTTACTAACTTGGTGTTCTTTTCTTTGTTGTTTGCAGAATGTAAAACCATAAGTAAGAGACACAAGGGATTAATGAGTTCCCAAGATCAAGAACCGATCTTGGTACATCTCACCGGAGATATCCGGAAACAAGTCTCAACACTTAGAGTTCCTAATTCTTACACACTCCCCTTACAAGAAAAGAGAACCCGAAAAACACTCTTAATGGATCATATGTTCTACCCGAGAAGATACATTTCTCACTTCCTCTCAAAACATATCTCACTAACCCACCAGGTATGATTCATTACAACCCTTTTCTTTGAACTTTTAGAAAGTATGACTTAGTCTCCTCTTTTTCATGTTGAGCTTCTCCTCCTTGTGTACTACCACACCCTGCCATCAACCTTCTCATGGCATTGATGGTAACCCCAAAGACCAGTCCAAGAAAGCTTTTGATGACTTCACCATTTCTCATAAAGAAACAATGCCTTTTCCGTATAGGGCCATGACAGGAAGAAGAGATGAAACAAAATCTGGTGGGCTGGACCTAATCCCAGTGAGAAGATGGCCTAAACAGGCCCAAACGACCCAATACTTATATCTTAAAGGTCACTTTTTTTTTGTCAACTAGCTTATAAATCCCCTCCTACTACTGCAAGTAGGGGGTTCGATCTCTGGTGCCTTTGTAAATTGTTACCAACTTTCGACTTTAAAATTACGTACATGTAAAATTTTAGAATCTAAATGTATAGAACACTAAAAATCATATATTAATCAACTAAAATCAACATTATAACTAAAAAGACAAATTTGAAGAATACGTAATACCAATTTAAATGGAAAACAATCAAAATATAACTCTTTAAAACTTTTATAAAACTATTTACCGGGGTATAATTCTGTGCAAATTTAAAACAACCACTTAATTAATTTTTGGCCCCGCACTCATTTTCTTAAAAACCTTTTTGGCATATAAATCCTTTTTTCTATAAACTCATAAGAAATAACAATTTTCTCTCTGCTCCAATTCTCACCTTTTCCTTTTCGATTTTCTCCCCTCTGCTCAAATCCATTAGGGTTTTAATTTTGATTCTGATTTGCTTTTAAATTTGGTATATGAATTTCGATTTACTGTAGAGTAGAACATGAATCGATTCAACTCGAGGTAATTTCAATAATTCAATAATTTGCAGACATTCGAGAATAATCCAGCCGCACATGACCGGTAACATACATACATGAAAGCAATAAAGTCAAGAAAGTCTAGCACAATCGAGGTTCACTTTCAATTGTTTTTGAAGTGTTCCAATACAATTTATTAAAGACATTGGCAAATATTTCGCAAAGAAAGCTTTAATTTAACTGTAACGGGATGTTTTATTCATGTTTAAAAATGATGCTTGGGTGAAATGGGTCCATTGAAAATACTGAATTTATGTCAAGAACAAGTGTACAAAATTGTTGAATTCTAATTACATGCTCCAACAAGCAAACACTTCTTCTTCACTCACACTTCATCTTTTTCTTCACTCTAACTAATATTTCCTTCATCGTGAGCTTTATCCCGAATTTATTCGCAAACTGGGGTTTGGGATCTCCTTCTATGTCTTAGCAATCGAGTTAATGCTTTCTCCAGAGATCTGTGCGAAATAGATAAAACATTACAACAAACTAGATATATAGTGTCATTATTTTATTTGTTTGTATGAGTTTTTAATTGATACAGCAATTATATATATTACTTATTAAAATGACTCTGAAACGCAAATGGCATCTAACCTAGTGGCATGCAGTAAGTCCACTTAAGGCAGCGCATTTGCATAATCCGGGATCGAGTCCTCATACATACATTATGTAGGAATTTAGCTATTGGGCCGGCCAGTTGTGGCCCAATATAATTTGTCGTTGACAAAAAAAAAAAATGACTCTGAAACTAGTGATTCAAACAGTTAGTGTTAATTTAAACAATTGATACAACTATTTTATCCTATTATAAATGATATAATGTAGGTTGTAAAGATGCAATAATAATATCATTTGTTAAAAATGATATTAAATCGCATATAATATGTTATTTGTTAATAAGTGATTCTATGAAATATCATTTGTTTAAATACTATAATATTAATACTGTACACATGTTTTTTTTAGTGAAATCAGAATTAGGATTTTTTTTTAGTTTTAATTGGGCTCAAAATAAAATAAAATAAGGAGAAAGAGAGGTAGTAGAAAATCGTCGAAATAGATGAAGTCAGAGAAGAAAATAGCAGTAACTAAATTGGAGAAGTGGCTCCGATCGATTTCATAAAAAATGTTTAAGAAATAAGAAAAATTGGGTTTCATCAATTTTATCTTTCTAAAATGGCTAGATCCAAATTTTGACCGAATTATTCTGGGTGGATGGTTTGATCCTGCAATTTTTCAGCTCCATTAAGGCTGAAATGGTAAATTTATTGATATCTGGTTTTTTTTTATATAAACTAAATTCTAATTTCCGCTTGGTATTTTGAGATCATTGTTTCTCAAAACGTCCTTCTCGGCTAATACATAATTTACATGATTTCCGCTTGGTATTTTGAGATCATTGTTTCTCAAAAAACTGTAAATACATAATTTACATGAATCTTAGGATTTTTAGGCAATATAATCAATCACATAATATAATTATGAGAAGAGATTAAAGATTACTTTTATTCATTGTCTGAAGAGATAAAAAACTTCTTAGATTGGAAACTTTCAGGTTTTGCTTTCTTTCCCCTTATCTGATGTTATGTGTTGTTTTTAGATTCATTTAAGAATATTTTTATGATAGGGTAAAGACATATATTTATAGGCGGAGAGATGACCTAGTTCGGGTTTGCATCAACATTCAATCTAAACTTCTTATTTCCATTTTAATTAAATATTAAATCCATTAAATAATAGAAATATCCAATAAAAAAACACATCACTAGCACACCACATAATATGAAAAACGATTAGTACATAATATTCCTTATAGTCTTCCACTTGGTCATTAGTAAAATCCATTTAATGTTTTCTTGTATAGAGTCATAAGGCCGATCATAAGATGTTATATATATTTTTTCATTTGGTCATCATAATTGCTTTAGCTAATCAAATAATCAACGAGAGTCATGGCGGTTGCATATCATTCTGAAACATGATCCCTTCCATGTACTACTACACTAATTACCGTCATAGCTAGGCCATAAGCATAAGTGATGTTATCGTAATGACCCCTATAATGTCTTAAATAAAGACATATTATGTTGTCATAAAATCAATATCAATAATGTGTGCGCATTGAAAACAGAATAACTAAAAGATGCAAAAGTCAAATATGCGCTTAAGTAAATGTCAAAATATAGGCTAATCATGACATCATAATTAGGAACTATCCTAAAGACCCAAACTTTCAACATGCTTGTGAAAGGTCTTTGGTGGTAGCTCTTTCATAAATATGGCTGCTATCATATCAAGAGAGGCTATGTGTTCAATGACAATCTTTCCGTTTTTGACATTTTGCTTGTGTGATAGATATTTGAGATCCATGTGTTTGGCTCCTTTAGATATCCTATCATGGTTGGAGAAAAACTTTGGAGCTTGATTGTCACAATAAAGAGTTAAGGGCTTGTCAACTAAGCTCAATGCCCTTAACATAGAGATGAAGTTCCGCAAGCATACTGCCTAAATAGAAGCCTGGTAACATGCCAAGTACTCAGCCTCCATGGTGGATGTGAAAATGAACTGCGACTTTTGTCTTTTCCATGATATAGCGCCCCCACAAAGGAGATATGCATAACCAAGAGTGTAGTGCCTTGAGACATGGCATCCACCAAAATATTAGTCTCTAAATGCAACCATTTGTGGATGTGTTGATTTCCTATATGTAAGCATGTAGTTCCGTATTCCCTTTAGGTATCTCAATATTTTCTTCGCAACTTGCCAAAGAGCGACTCTTAGGTTACTTTGAAATATACCCAATATGTTGAATATGTGGCTTATATCAAGTATAGTACAAACCTAAGCATACATCAAACTTGTAAATAGATATGCATAAGGATAATCTTTCATTTCATAATTTTCCATTTTATTCTGCGAACATACTTAAGAGTAAGCTTGTCACTTTTCTGCATAGGAACAATGCTAGAAAAACATGTCATAATGCCAAATCCATCAAGAACCTTATTGATATATGTTTTCTAAGACAACCTTACAATTCTAAGTGATATATCACAAAATATTTCAATTCATATCCATAGGATGCCTCACCCATACCTTTCGTCTTTAAGTTATGAGAGAGATACTTCTTAGTATCATGTAATAAACTAAGATCACTGCTTGGCAATAAGATGGCATCAACATATAATACCAAAACTATGAACTTACTCCCACTGATCTTGAGGTATATACATGGATCTACAATGTTTTCTGTGAAACCTAATTTCGTAATGGTTTTTTCAAACTTAAGATACCATTGCCTCAAAGCTTGCTTTAGTTCAAATCTTGTTTTAGTCCATATATTGATTTCTTAAGTCTCTAGACCATTTCTTATTGACCTTCGATTATGAAGCCTTCAGGTTGACGCATATAGACTTCTTCTTCCAAGCCTTCATTAAGAAATACGGTTTTCACATCCTTTTGATGTAACTCAAGATCATACTCAGCTACTAATGTCATGATAATTCTAAGAGATTATTTCCTTGATACTGAGGAAAATATCTCATTGTAATTAATGCCCTCTTTCTGATAAAAACTTTTCACTACCAGTCTTGCTTTATGTCGTTCTACATTGCCATTAGAATCGAGTTTGGTCTTAAATATCCACTTACACCGGACTGCTTTGTGTCCTTCTGGAAATGGAACTACTTCAAGAACTTAATTTTTATCCATTGAGGTCACTTCGTGGCATCAATCCATTTATCAGAATTAACGTATTTAATGGCTTGTGAAAAAGAAATCGGATCTTTAGATTATTTCACCAGATTCTACATGATAAAGCAAATGGTGATCAGAAATAGCTGGTCTTTTTGACATGTATACCTCCTTAATGTTGGTTCCTCTTGTGATTCATTGTCAATATTGGTGACATTCTCTTCATGGAGTGAAATATCAGTCACAAGATTTTCCACATTGTTCAAACAGTCAACAATGGGAGGATTCCTTGAAACACTCAGAATCCCAGATAAAAGGATATTAACCTAGATATTAACCTGAACTTCCTGTATTACCACATCTTGAAATTTATCACTCCCACTCATGTCACCATTCCCATATTATATGGCATTACCGGTTTCAACTATTCTTGTACTATTGTTTTGACAATAAATCATATATCCTTTGGACTTCTCAAGGTAACCAATCAAGTGACCGCTAATCATTCTAAAATCTAGTTTCTTTTCATATGGATTATAGATTCTTGCTTCAGTTGGACAACCCCAAACTTGGAGGTGTGAGAGACTAGGTTTCCAGCCTTTCCAGAATTCAAAAGGAGTCTTTTGAACTACCTTGCTAGGAACCCTGTTAAAGATATACATTGCAGTTCGTAACACATCCATCCACAAGAATACAGGTAAGTTAGCATGACTCATCATGGATCTAACTATTCCCATATAAGTACGATTACGCCTTTCAGCTACACCATTCTGCCATGGAGAACCAAGTGTTGCGTATTGAGCAACAATTCCTAATTTTTGGAAAAGTTTAGCTAAAAGGTCCACGATGTTTTCTTGTTTCATCATATTTTCCATAGAGTTCACCAGCTCTATCAGACCTAACGATTTTCACTTTTAAATCTACTTATCTCTCAACTTCAGTAATGAATGCTTGTACAACATCCACATATTGACATTTTTCATGTAAAAAAATAGAGATAACAATAACGTGAATAATCATCGATAAAAGTAATGAAATACTTTTCACCACAAAAAGTTGGAATGTCAAAAGATCGACACATGTTTGTATGTATGATTTCAAGAAGTTGTATACTTCTTGTTGCTCTTTTCTTAGTATGTTTATTTTGCTTACCATTAATGCAATCAATACATTCTTTATTGTTGGAGAAGACAAGATGCAGAATGACTCCATTTTCAACCAACCTTTTAATGCATTTACTTGAAATATGTCTAAGTCCTTTACGTCAGAGAAAGTAAGAATCATTCTCACATGTTTTATGCTTAGTACCACTATTAGATCGTAGGGTAAGATATGTTTCATAATTTTGATCAGCCAAAATTAACATATAAATGCCATCGATTAGTTTTCCAAAACCAATTTTATTGGAGTTTAGAAATAAATTGAAACAACCATCTTTTTGACTTAAATGAAAACCTACCAAATCAAGTTTACTTAATGAAACTAAATTACGGGAATTACATGGAACATAAAGAGTCTAAAGTAAATCCAAAAAAAAATCCACTATCTAAGATGAGACTATAAGTACCAATAGTTTCAAGTGATGATTTGTCTTCGTTTCCCATGAATAAGTATTTTTCACTTGATGTTATGGTTCGGGTCATAAGGAGTTCCTGCATGTACATTAGCACTACTATCAATCCACCAAGTGTTAGAAGAAACCTTAGAAAATGTAGATTCAAAAAAGCTTATGTAACCATTACTCTCTTTTATGACAATCTTTCTAAAAGTGTCCAGACTTCTTGTAGAAGTTACATCTATCATTTTTCTTTGCCTTTTTCTTCTCATCAGCTTGATTAGAGTCATAAGCTATGGGGTTATGCTACTTTACGGCTCATATTATGCCTTTTTCAAGCTTTAGATCCAACGCCTTGTACAAAATATGCAACTTTAATACCTTCACGAGCTAGCTTAAACTCCTCTTGTACCAGTTTATTGATCAATTCTTTCAAGGTCCACTTTTCATCAATATCATTATAATTCATTAGGAATGGACCAAACTAAGGAGGTAAAGATTTCAGGATAAACTCAACAAGAAATGAATCATCTACTTTTCATTTATGAACTTTTAGCTTAGCCCCAAGGTTGGTCATTTCAATGCAATGTTCATGCATATACCTTGTGCTATCATATTTTATGGTTGTAAGATCTGCCATAAGTTTTCCTGCTAGGGATTTTTCTTAAACAATTCTTCTATTGCTTTAAGTAATCCTTAACGTTTTTAGCTTCAACAAGGGAAGATTTAATATTGCTAATATTGTCATCTTTAAAAACATAATGTTCAATTTGTTTGATTCTTCTCAAGGTTTAGAGGAAACCTTTTCTTCCTCAGTAATTAAGTTTGGTTCCTCATTGCGGAGGGCAAAATCCAAATTAAATCTTCCTGATAAAATTCAACTTTCAATTTCCGTTCTGAGAAGTTAATCCCATATAGGGTAGGAATATAAGAGTCCATAGATGACAAATCAACAGGAAAATATGCTGCGAATTTCAGAAATACAACAATGTTTAATTAGGCTCCAAATATATTATCCAAATACAACTTCCAGATATATACACAAATACATTACCCCAATTTTATCGATCAATCCCCATGATGGTAAAATACCCAAAGTTTCTACTTGTTGAATTTGTTAAAGCATCATTTTCTTCTCTAGCGAAATTGATCGTATTCATTTAGGATATGCGATTGATATGTTTGATATGTTTTATGCAAACTCAATATAAAGTTTGATATGTTTTATGCAAACCTAAACGTTTAGGATTATTTTTCCAATTTGTAAAAGTGTGGATTTATTTTTGTCTTTTTCCCGACAAACCTATAAATCTTTAAATAAATATACACTAAATGAACAAATTCACAAAATCCTTTAAACAAAAAAAATTAAATTTAAAAAATTGAAGAAAAATATTTAAAATATATATTTTAATGAAATTTTCATAATAAAAACAAAATCATAATGGAATTCTCATAAGAAAACATAACAAAGGAAAATTCAAGACATTTCCCCAAATTTTATTTTGTGAAGGATGAAAAAGATGATTCTTGTAAATAGTGTGTGATAGGTTAGTATTCTAGTCATTCTTTCTATTATATGGAGGGAAGATACCTATCATGGAAGCTAGAGGACATGAAAGAGAAGAATAAAACAAGATGTTGACTTTTCGTATAAGATCATAGGGACTTCCTACTCAGTGAATAGACTCCTATCTTATATATATTAGTTATGATCCCTTCAAACTTCTGATGTGTAATAATATTCCCTAAAACATCCCCTCAAGATCTTGATATGTTTGGGGATCTGGGTTGACGATACCAATTTTTTTAGGAAGTGGTAATCTAGAATTAGACCAGCTTTAGGTCAGGTTAGATTAAATAGGGTAGATCGTGGGCCGTGATACCATATTAGATTACGAGCTTCCAACTCAAAAACAATAGGCAATATGTGGAGAAACTCGTATCATATATATACTAATTAGGATTCCTTCCAACTTCCAATGTGAAATAATATTCTCAAGTATTCGGTTATATAGGGAAATTCACAACAGATTCCACTGTTTGGTATCACTTGAAAACCTTAAATTTTGGAAGAGGGGAATACAAAATTACTGTTGAATTTCAGAAAACTAAATATATAAACTTTTTGTGAGTACGTCACGAATTTTCAATCAAGAATCTAAATTTATTGCACTATTAGAAATACTCTCACATTATAACACGAGATTTGATTGTTTTGATTGTCTTTTAAACAATGTGCATTTAGGTTATTAGACTCGTACGCGGGATTTGATTGTTTTAAATGTCATGTTAAATAGTGCTCATTTAGATTATTAGATTCGTATTGATATTTTGGAATATTTTAGCTTTGTAATAGTTTTTCTATCAGTTTTTTTGTTTTTATTTTTAATTTTATATAAAAATGTCTGAATCCGAACTAAACCATATCCGAAAGAAAAAATTAGTCTTTAATCAAAATAACTAAAATATTGAATAACATTAACCAAACCCGGTAAAATACCATAAATAAGTCCTAAATCTATGTACTCGGATAACTAAATCCAAATCTGAATCAAAATCAAATCAATAACCAAATATGCACCTCATATATCTTCATTAAATTTTAGTTTTTTAAGAGTTTTTTTAAAATACATATTAAATTTAAATTTTTATAAACATATTTATAATCATACTCACTTTAAACCTATTTTTAAGGGATGTTAATTTTATTCTAAAGTTTATGACATAAGCAAAATAAAAGTGTCTCCCACTTTAATATAATAAAATAATTATGAGTTAATTAAATTAAGAAGAATCTGCAATAATGACATAAAAGTTTTTATAATAAACTATATAGCCTAAAAACTTGAAGTTAACATTATTCAATATGTTTTCTATAGTTTCATTTTTATTTTATTTTTATTCGTCTTCTCTCCTTGTCTCTCTCTC
>JAKUCM010002036.1:0-39056 GCA_023374145.1 Lepidium sativum
TAGTGAAGGCTCGAAATGATAACTCCCATGGAACTAACTTTGTCGACTCTCCTGAACCCATCTATGGCACCCAGTTCTTACCTAGGAAGTTCAAAGTAGCTGTAACTGTGCCTACAGATAATTCGGTCGACCTCCTCACCAATGACATTGGTGTTGTCGTCGTTTCAGATGAAAATGGGGAACCACAGGGTTTCAATATTTATGTAAGTTGACACTCTGTTAGCATACTTGTGCTGTTCTTTGTATCTGTAATCATGTTTGTTCACTCACCTTTTCTTGCAGTGATCTTTTTCTGATTTTTTTTAGCTATTGATGAATTTGACTCATCTTGAAGGTTGGTGGTGGTATGGGAAGAACACACCGAATGGAGTCTACATTTGCCCGCCTGGCAGAACCAATAGGTTATGTTCCAAAGGAGGATATCTTGTATGCTGTGAAAGCCATTGTAGTCACACAGCGAGAACATGGGAGAAGAGATGACCGTAAATATAGCAGAATGAAGTATCTGGTCAGTTCCTGGGGAATTGAGAAATTTAGAGATGTTGTCGAGCAATATTATGGTAAAAAGTTTGAGCCTTCCCGTGAACTTCCAGAGTGGGAGTTCCAGAGTTACTTGGGATGGCATGAACAGGTTTGCTACTAAAAACCTCCTGAAAGTTGCATTACTTTTGAAACTTAATATCTTGTTGTCCAATAATATCTTGTTGTCATTTTGAACTGACAGGGAGATGGGAAATGGTTTTGCGGGATTCATGTAGACAGTGGTCGTGTTGGAGGAATAATGAAAAAGACACTGAGAGAAGTAATAGAAAAATACAAAATTGATGTCCGCATCACACCAAACCAAAACATTGTATTATGTGATTTGAAGACCGAATGGAAGCAAACCATCTCCACTGTGCTTGCTCAGGCCGGCTTGCTGGTAAGCAACTTTTAATTGACCATTACTTATGCAATTCTTATAGCTATTGTGACATAAGCTGACTAAACTACTTCATAATTGTGCAGCAACCTGAGTTTGTCGACCCATTAAACCAAACCGCAATGGCTTGTCCAGCTTTCCCTTTGTGCCCTCTGGCAATAACTGAGGCAGAGCGCGGGATCCCCAGCATTCTAAAGCGAGTGAGGGCAATGTTTGAGAAGGTGAGATCGCTCTGTAAACATAACTACACTTCATCGTGTGCCAATACAGGCAATTGATCTTGATGTACAAAATCTCCTCTATTGGATCAGGTTGGCCTAGAGTATGATGAGTCTGTTGTGATTAGAGTAACCGGTTGTCCTAACGGCTGTGCAAGACCGTACATGGCTGAGCTTGGTTTAGTCGGGGATGGTCCCAACAGCTATCAGGTATGGTTCTGAGCACAAGCTCTTGTTACTAGTAATGAGGACAGTGCGTGTATCAATCAAGCAGGCTCATAATCTGTGTTGTTGTTGGTTTCGCAGATTTGGCTAGGAGGAACACCGAACCTGACCCAGATAGCGCAAAGTTTCATGAATAAGGTCAAGATTCACGACTTAGAGAAAGTGTGTGAGCCATTGTTTTATCACTGGAAAATAGAGAGGCAACCCAAAGAATCATTCGGAGAATACACAACCCGCATGGTAAGGATCACATATTAACTTCTCTAGAACTCTCACAGAGACTTGAAATGCATATTGAAGAAGAACAAGATAAACAACTGACAATGTTTATTTTCTATGACAGGGATTCGAGAAACTGAAGGAGCTAATAGATACATATAAAGGAGTTTCTCAATAACCACTTTTACATTTTATGTGATGTCTCTGTCTGAATTGTTACTCTTCCGTAACTCTTGATGGAGAATTTGTTGTCCTTTGGTTTGGTTTTGTACTTTTCTTTCTTTCTTTTGGATTTGCTATTGTGTTTTTATCTGGTAATGAGAAGTGAAAACTGTTTTACTAAAGGCTAATGGCCCATCAATAAGCCCTCTTTTTTGCTAAGATTATCATTTGACTTTTCCTTTTTCCGAAAATTCCTAAACTATTATATAATTGAAAAAGCAAAATAATATTGAATTAAATATGAAAGAATAATAAAAATATAAAGCTTTTCCCTGGTCAAATTCGATTTACGATAATGGCTTTTTACTAATTTAACTATGAAACGAGTTATATTAAAAAATAAAAAAATTTGTTCAAACATATAATCAAAAATAAAAATTAATGTAAAAGAGAAATTGAAGAAGGTATTTCAAAATTTTAAAGAAATCTTATATGTAAAATAAAATGCTTTTTAAAATTATTTATTAACAAAATAGTTTCACGTGTCACATTCAAAAATCAGAATTTTTTTTGTATTTATGTATTAAATGAAGAAGATAAATATACTTTAACTTAGATTATTTATAAGGTTTATATTTCCAATTTACATCTCTATCTATAATCCTAAGGATTGTAGATTATTAATTTTATTTAGAATTTAAAATAAAATTATTTGTAAATATTTATTTTATATTAAGTAAAATAAAATAATATTATTTTTAAGTAATGAACAAAAAAAAAATTCATAACAGTCCAAATATTTATGTATTCTTAACAACGAAGTTCTAACAGAATATATCTATCAAAACTTACATTGTAAATTTTTAATGTATGTATTTTCTTAAAAAATATTTTCTCAAAATAAATATTAAAAAACAAATTATAAATTTATTTTTACCTCTTAATAATTCTAAATTTATTATAATCATAAATCTTTAAAAAACAAGTCAACTAAAAAAGAAATTAATATTAAAAAAATATTTATTATCCCTAACAAAATTTGTATTATTAAATAATAGTCTGTGAAATAAAATTTTTAAAGAGAATACAAAATATTATTTAGAAATGAAATTCAACAATTCAGAACACCTATTGTCTTTTAATAAATAAATTTTTGATTTTATCTAAGAAATAATTAAAAATAATTTTTAGATGATAAATCTTAACAAAAAATAATTGTCCATATCTTATATTATTTTATATATTTATCTTAATTCATATTTCTAATATTAAAATTTTTATATTACTAATATAAAAAAAGATTATTAAAATTAATATTTATATAAAGACAAGCATGTAAACAATTTCATAACTATGAAAACATTATAAAATTGATCAGATCCTTAAAAAAATTTCAAAAAAATTTCGTTATTGGTTACATCAATAAACAAACACGTAAATAACTAAAATAAGTGTATCAATTTTTAGAATAGTTTGCACATGACTGTATTTATATATGGTTTATAGGTTTAATAACATCAACCAAACAATAAATACAAAAGTTTAAAACGACATTATTTATAATTTTTATTTATTTGTTTATAAAAATGCAGATAAATTATAGTATTTTTTTTGTCAACGAAAAATTATATTAAAAGCATGACTGTAGTAAAGACCTTACAACCCAGTCATTGAGCAAATACTCTAGCCAGACGGGCGAGAGAATCAACTTTGTGATCTAGAGAACGAGGAATGACAGATAATGAGCAAAAAGTAAATAGCTGAATTAACTGCAAACATTCCTCCTGCTAAAGAAGGAACTCCTTAGGCCGCTCCAAGATTTGCATCACCGTCTCACAATCCGTTGCAACATCCACCTCCGTGATTTGAAACTCCAGAAGTGATCTTATTGCCCAGAGAACTGCTTCCACCTCTGCAAGTTGGGCTGAAAGACTCTCATGACGTCGTTTTGCTCCCGAAATTACTCGGTCCACTAAATCTGGAAAACAAACCCAATCAAAACTCATGTGTTGGTCAGTTTCCTTCCAGGAAGCGTCCACAAAACATTTAAATCATGTGAAACTTAGATCAGCTGTGGTAGGGAATATTAATGCTGATTAGACTAAGTCAGACTTAAACCTGGTATGATAACTTCATATTGTAAGGTCCCTTTTCGCCTCTGTCCATTCTCTGTAATCTAATTCTGCTTTATTTAGAAACAAGCGAGGGTCTAGATCTTGGTTTGAAAAACAAAATACAATTCCGTGCTTTCCAAATGTGCCAAATAATCCATGGAAACATGTCCATGTCACCTTGGTTCGAAATTCTCCAACTCATTTAGTCGAGATTGTACCATAATGAGTTTCCAGGGAACACCCTCGATGCAGATGGAAGGATAGAAAGAGCCCAAACGTGAACTGCTGGTGGACATTCAAATAAGACATGATTTATAGATTCATTTTCCACACCACAATGTGGACATCTATAGTCACTACCAAGGCCGCGCTGGACTAAGTTTTGAAAAATGCTTAATCTTATTTAAAAAATTTAATTGCCAAATTACGCTAAATAAGGCCTCAAAAGACGGACCCATTTGTCTCTTTCCAAACCCCGAACAGTATTCTAACAATTTATAACCGGACTTGACTGAATATTGCCCCGTTTTTGTATAATGTCATTCTCAGTAATCCGAACGTTGTCTTGTTAGAATAGGTATAACCAAGATCAGGTTAACGTTTCTTGGATCGAAAAACTGATGAACTAAGATTTCATTCCACGTACCGGATCTCTGATCAATAAACTGATCAACCATCATATCCGGAAATAGTAAAGATACGACCAATACGCTGGTTGTGGAGTAGTATCCAGAATCCATGAATCCTTCCACACATTGATCTCCTTTCCATCTATTATCTTTCGAACAGAGCTGTGGATATCAAAGAACGAGTTGAAACGATACTCCGCCATCCAAATGATGATGATGGTTTTAATATAGTTGACATCAAACAATGATCGTTGCAATATCTCCCCTTTAACACTTTTGCCAAAAGTGAATCGGGGAACTCTAACAATCGCCAAATTTGTTTAGCCAGAAGAGCCGTATTAAAATCCTTTAATACTCGAACCCCAACCCTCCTTCAGATTTTGGTTTGCATAAAACCTGCCATTTTTTCCAGTGTATACCTCCAGAGGTTTCCGAATTTTCCCACCAGAAATTTGTTATGGCCGAATACACTTTCATTACCACTGCCTTAGGTAACCTATAACAAGACATAACATACGTTGGTAATGCTTTAAGTAGATCAATATTTCCTTTCTTGCCTTTGAAAGAAACCGTGATGACCAATTTGCTATTCTTGCCTGTTATCTATCCCCAATAATTGCGAAGACTTTCACAAGTTCCATCTTATTTCCTTTTTTTGGTTTAACGTTGCACTAATACGAACCTTTCTATTAAATTACTTCCACTCAATATTCATTACTATCCAAATGTTGTGTTTTGTTGAATACGCAGTACGTTAATAAAGTCATCCAAAGTTAATTGGATCTATCATGACACAAACCAGCAAATGACTTCATTAATCCAAGGTGTAGATAATGTGTTGATAAAGAGATTGCATGAAACAAAAGAATTTATTGTAAGGTAAAATGAACTATATTTATCTTTTTTTTTTACATATTTGAAAAATCTAAATTGAATATGAAAATAAAATTTCTTTAGAATAAACAATTTTCATAATATATTATATAATCAATTAGGTTATATAGTATAGTTTAGTTATTATATATTTGGAAAAAATACTAATATTAAACCGTTTATTATATATTAGATTTTGTCATTCATAAATCAAAACCCTCTAATTACCTTAAATTGAACTTTCTTCTCGTTCAATTCTTCATCTCTTTTTATTAATTAAATCTATTTTGATTTTGTTAAAACAAATCTTTGAAAATAAAGGTTTTGTTTAAAATTTTAAATATATTAATGAACAAAAAACTATATAATATGTAACTTAATCTTCGTTATTTGAATTCGAAAGACCTCTGAATATGCATATTACACGTCGGTTGATTTACAGTGATAAACTTGTTTAATCTTCTATTGAAACTATACATATTCACCATTTTTGAATGTACATAGTTACTTTTTATTTTTATTTTTTATACTATCCAAAATAACGGGGTTGAATATCTTATATACATGTCATTTTTCTATTTAGTTAATCCAACTAATAATTCTGATATCTAGAATTTGTTCTCTTTCTCTTAATTTAGACAAACTATAAAAGGATTTGAGGTTATTGTATCTTATCGATCTAATTATTCAAAAAAATAACATCTTATGCAATTTGGATATTTCAATGACATAATTTTATAAATAAATACTACTTCATAAAAGATATATTCTTAAATTGTTCTTCAGATAATATTATAAGTATGGTTTTCAAATAATTTCACACATGTACTTTTGATCTTTAAATAATAAATAAAACCAGACCAGAATCATGATTGAAGTCTGCTTCATAACTATAACTCATAACTGAAAATTGCACTATTTGCCTTCAAACATTCAAAGGACGAGATGTCATTAATAATCTAGCTTGCAACCACATCTACCACCATGATTGCATATAACTCATAACTGAAAATTGCATTATTTGCCTTCAAACATTCAAAGGACGAGATGTCATTAATAATCTAGCCTGCAACCACATTTACCACCATGATTGCATAATAAGTGGGCTTAACGCAAACAAAAATTGTCCAATATGTAGGGCAACAAATCTTTAATTTTACCATTCCAAATAATAATAAAATTATCCATTTCTGATTCACATACCTTTCATTCAAGAAATACAACACAAATCACAAAATTTGACAAATTACCCAACAAATAAACTACACATAAATGTTTTTAAACTAAAAACCGGGCGTAGCCCGGTCAATCCCCTAATGTTGGTAAAAAAGAGCATTCATACCATCTGGCCCATGTGACTTGCCCATGTCCATCATAAAAAGACTTGTTTTGACTTCCAGTTCAATTATGGCCCGCATCAACAACTGATTGTCTAATTTTATAATATTTGGCTCGATTTCCGTCACCCGGACGTTAAGCGATCCATTACTGGAGAATAGGTCTGAGAAGTAGGATGATGCCTCGTGTAAAATTTTCTCCACCTTCAAAACCCAACTACCCCTTCCATTCAAAAGCCCAGTTATTATATTTTTTGTTCTACGTTTTTTTATTAGAGCATGAAATTAGAGCATGAAAGAATTTGATATTCTCGTCACCTTCATGTAGCCACTTATCCCTACTTTTTTGTTTCCAATATACCTCCTCCTCCACATATGCTTGCTTAAGATTTGCATTTGTTTCAGATAATACACTACTGCTTACCATAGTACCACTAGTATAATCCTCTACAATCTTCTTAAGCTCCATGACTTTTTGGTGCCCCGACTGCAGATTTTTACTCCGCCAATGGAAAATTTCCTGACGACAGCGCATAAATTATAGTTTAAGATATGTAAATATTGGTTTAATTTATGATTTTTATATATTATTTTTTAAAACGTAAATATTTTTTGTTAATCATTCTGTATTAATAATTTAAAAACTTATAATTTTGGATAAGAATTTACAAAATTATGATCACGAGATATCCGTCTTATATATTGGATAATAATTCAAAATATAAAAATACAAAAAAAAAACTAAAACTATAATTTAAAACTATCCGTGCCCTTGACAAAAAAAAAATCTCAATTTTAAAATATGTATTTACTTGCCAGTAAAATACAGGTGGAGTAAAAGAATGAATGAGAGGGATATAAGTGGAAAATTTCAAAACGATTAAATTGGTTACTGACCTAAACGGCTAAACCCTAATTGTACCCTCTTCCTCTTCTCTCCCTCTATCGCCGACGACGAAAACATGGGTGCGAAAGCGAAGAAAGCGCTTAAGAAGAATATGAAGAAGGTTGCTGCTTCGGCTGTTTCTTCTTCCCAGATAGCTCTTCCTCAGAACCCGAAACCGTCGGCTGATTTTCTGGTATTTATCTTCGATGCTTTCCCTTTACCATCGTTGTTTTGATTACATTTTTCAGACTCTTATGAGTTTTTGTTTGATAGCCACTAGAAGGCGGTCCAGCTCGAAAAGCTCCAGTGACCACCCCTATTGAGAGTAAATCCACTGTGTTATACATCGGTCGAATCCCTCATGGCTTTTATGAGACTGAGATTGAAGGTAAATTGTGTTTTTCTTATTATCAGCTCATTTACATCTTTGATTATTCTTTGTGTATCAAAATTCTTTCCCTCTTGTTTTAATTTTTGGTTATTGTGATCTGATTTTGCTCTTTGGGTCATAGGTTTCTTTGCGCAGTTTGGAACAGTCAAGAGAGTTAGAGTCGCCAGAAACAAAAAGGTTTTACTTTGATGCTTTATTTTGTCTGCACTAGTTTGTGGCTATGTGTTGTTTCTTTACTCAATAAGTGTTTTTTTCTTCAACAGACTGGGAAATCAAAGCATTTTGGATTCATACAGTTTGAAGACCCTGAGGTATACTTGAGAATATGTAGAAAAAATGGTGAAAGTATTGTTTCCAGATGCAATTCTTAACCTGTTTTGATTCGGTTTTCTGCAGGTGGCTGAAATTGCAGCGGGTGCAATGAATAATTACTTGTTACTGGAGCACATGCTTCAAGTCCATGTTGTTAAACCAGAGGATATTAAACCTAATCTGTGAGTGGACTTTAATCGACTTTGTTTTGTTGTGATTAGTGTTTTTTTTGCAATTAGTTAGTTGGCATATCCATGATTACACATTAGGGTGTGCGAATCGCCCGAGTCTATCAAGAAGAGAACTGTCTTGAGAATTTGTTCTTATCAAGTAGTTGTGGGTCTTAATGTATATATGTCATGAATGTTGTATAGGTGGAAAGGGTTTAAGGCTAACTACAAGCCAATTGATTGGGTTCAGATTGAGCGCAAACAACATAACAAGGTAATCTCTTCACGTTCCTTGTGATCAAATTGCCATTTCTCTTGAGCAAGTGACGTTAACTTTGAATTCTGTTGTTTATGTGTGCAGGAAAGGACATTGGAAGAGCATAGGAAGATGTTGCTGAAGGTAGTGAAAAGGGATCAGAAAAGGAGAAAGAGAATCGAAGCTGCTGGAATTAAATATGAATGCCCTGAGCTTGTAAGTTTCACAATTGTATTTTCTCTACATTACACATTCAACCAGAACTAATAATTATATGATACTGCTTCAGGTTGGAAATACTCAGCCAGTTCCAAAGAAGATCAAGTTTAGTGAAGACTAGGACTGAAGCTGAACAACACTTTTTTGATAAGCTTTTATGGATAGGATTCGATTCTGCTGTAGTACTCTTTACTTCAAATCAAAAACTCAACTTTTAAATCTGCAATGAAAATTTCTGTTGGAATGAATCTCAGATTCTATTTATTGCATCAATATACTTTGCAGAGATTACAGGTGTTATGTTACCTCTAATGGTGAAACTGCTATTGCTGTCTGTAGTTGTAACACTTGCTATGAGAACAAAGTTCTCACCATTTCCTACATCGATCTCATACAAAGCAGAAAAGACATGTCTAAACTCGTTTTGAAGTTCTTTGTAGAATGTCTTGTTTGGAGGAATGACATCGAGAACAAAAAGCCCTGAAGGAAGAACTGTCTTTGCAGCTAGCAATACATCTTTGGCCACTAACAACATTGGAGGAGCTGTCACACCGTGAATTGGATCAAATTTAGCATCATCATCATCATCACAGCTAGAAGATAATGTCTTTAAGAACCCAATACCATCTTAAACGTGAACAGAAGCAAAGCTTTCCTCTAACCCAAAGTATCGCCTTGAGATTCTCAAGACTTCAGAGTCTATCTCTACGCCTGTAACCTTAAACCCTCTAATTGTAGCCTTAAAAAACTCAGCAATCCACCACCTCCAACTCCAATGCACAATGCTTTTGGTCTAGAATTAAGCTCATCAATGTGAGAATCTAACAAGGGAAGACTTGCCACCGTTGGTTCTAAGTAAGGATGCACAAGTACAGTAAGATCAGGCTTAATTCTGTTCCCATTAATGGGAAAGAAGAATTCGAACCTGAGGAGGAACTTTTAGGGATGATTTTGATGTCTTATTGGATATTCTCTTAAACCTCAATCTCCTCCCAAATTCTCTTACTCCATCATCGTTCTCACTCTCTACATCCTCAACTAGCATTTCACCAACAAAAGGCGCCACTGATTTCTCTAGCTCTACACTGGAAACAACATTATCGTCGTAAATCAGAAAAGTCACATCGTCGATTTCGTCTTGAATTATAGTTTTCGGTGACAGAGCTACCACAAGAGGTTTCAATCTCTTCTCGTGTCTCTCCAATTCATCATAGCCACCGTCGTGATCATCGCCGATGAGTATAAGCCGAGATATGTTTGGGAGATTCAGAAGGAGCTGGAGATGGCCAGACTCGGTGGAGAAAATCCAATCGGCTTCTCGGGGCTTGGGAACGAGAATGGCCGCAACTCGAGGTAAGAAGACTCAGTGAAATGAACCGGCGAGTCGAGATGAAACGAGAAGGAGAGATGTTCTCGAAGGCTCTCACATCAAGCGCCATTTTTCTGTTTGATTTCAGCATCTTCGTCTTTGGCTATTTTATTAAGCTGCTTTCAGTAAACCGGAATTAATCCAAACCAGAACGAACCGGTCATATGATCAAAATAGAAGAATTGGAAGAAGAGAAGAAGACTTGAGTGATCTCTCTTTCACCCTTGTCTCCAATATTCTATCTATTTTATTTTCTGCTAGTCGTTAAAGCATTATTGCTGTAGCAGAGCAGAAGGTCTTCTTCTTTTAACGGCCACCGAACCACTATTTGATCTCGCTCAAAAACACATTTTCCTTACACTTCGTACAATGGTGGTGGATAATTTGTGGGATAAATGTGTGGAAGAAGCAGTTAATGTGCTTGAATCTCGGAAAGTTCTTCGATCTTTGAGACCCATTTCTCTGTCTTTGCAAAATGAAGAAGATTTGGTGAAAAGCAGAGGTAGTGGAGAAGACGAGTACGAAGTGTTCGATGGTATGTGTCGATGGGATCGGAATTCAGTCGAGGTTTCTGTGTCGATACCCACATTTCAGAAATGGCTTCACGATGAACCTAGCAACGGTACGGTTCATTTCTTTCTTTCCAAGAGTTTCGGAGTTTCCAAAGTTACTATTTTTATTGTGTTTTTTATGAACTTGAGTGCGATTCCTTTTTAGTACGTTATACAGAGAATTTTGGTTTTGACGTTAAATATTGAGTATAATATATGGCTATAACTGAGGTCAGTGAAGAAGCTGAGTCGATTAGGCAAAAAAGAGATTTTGTTAATTAGGCAATAGCTTTATTAATTTTGTTTCACAGTTTCACATTGACAGGAGAAGAGATTTTTAGTGAAGATGCAATATCTGAGAGTAGAAAAGGGAAATTCAAAAAGCTACTCTTATTCTCTGGGAATGATTATTTGGGATTGAGTTCCCATCCTACAATAGCAAATGCTGCTGCAAACGTATGTTTCCAAAACTGTTTCATGTTAACAATTAAAAGTATAGATTCTTCCACGGCCTTATGTTTTATCTTCGAGGCAGGCAATTCAAGAGTATGGTATGGGACCTAAAGGTTCTGCATTAATATGTGGCTATACCACTTATCATCGTATGCTTGAGACTAGTTTGGCGGAACTAAAGAAGAAGGAGGTAAAAGAAAACTTCTTCGAATGTTTGTAAAGGAGGCTCATGCTATTAATATATCGCAGGTGGAAAGTAGATCATGTGTCTTTTATCTTTTTAGGATTGTCTTGTTTGTCCTACTGGGTTTGCTGCCAATATGGCTGCAATGGTTGCAATTGGAAGTGTTGCTTCTCTTTTGGCTGCTAACGGGAAACCTCTCAAGAGTGAAAAAGTGGCCATCTTTTCGGATGCACTAAATCATGCATCTATTATTGATGGTATCCGTCTTGCTGAACGACAAGGGAATGTTGAAGTTTTGGTTTATCGACACTGTGACATGTCCCACCTTAAGTCGCTACTGTAAGTCCTTCATTTCCCCAACTTTTCCCTGGATGTCTAGTTTTCCATTTAATGTCATCTATAATTGTATGGACAGATCAAGTTGCAAAATGAAGAGGAAGGTCGTGGTTACTGATAGGTCAGTCTCATTTGCTACTTACTGACTGCCCTTGTTCTAATTTGTCCCTTTTGCCTTTCATCTACATGTCACTATTCACTCTGCTATCTACAAACATCAAACTTTGGTGGTTTGAGACTGTGCACATATGAAATGGAATTGTAATGGTTGAATCTATGGTTTTGACAGCTTATTTAGTATGGATGGTGACTTTGCACCAATGGAAGAGCTCTCTCAGCTACGGAAGAAACATGGCTTCTTACTAGTTATTGATGATGTAAGCTGATTGAATGTTAAGTGCAAAATTTGATTGTTTAGTCTCAACTACTTTTGTCTGAAGAAATATAGTACTGATCGATCAGGCACATGGAACATTTGTTTGTGGAGAAAATGGTGGTGGTGTGGCCGAGGAATTTAACTGTGAAGCCGCTGTAGATTTATGTGTTGGCACTCTGAGTAAGGCAGCAGGGTGTCATGGTGGATTCATAGCGTGCAGGTACATAAAGCTCTATGATCTGGAATTTATGAATTAAGAATTTGATTTAGTGGCGGTTGGAGTCTCTATAAAGTTCTTCAAAGCTTATGATCATACAAATCAATCATCAATCTGAACTGTCCCAACTACACTAGAACTACAGAGACTTTAATGCAGTAACAGACTGGTAACAGCTTAAGTTTATTGTTTGGAACAGCAAAAAATGGAAGCAACTGATACAATCAAGAGGTCGGTCCTTCATATTTTCAACAGCAATTCCTGTTCCGATGGCTGCAGCTGCTTATGCAGCAGTGATAGTGGCGGGGAAGGAGAGATGGAGAAGAAAGGCAATATGGGAGAGGGTAAAAGAGTTTCAGGCATTATCTGGAGTTCACGTCTCGAGTCCGATTATCTCACTTGTTGTAGGCAATCAAGAGAGAGCCCTGCAAGCAAGCCGGTTAATACACATCTCTCTTTCTCTTCTTCTTCCTATGTTTCTCTCGCACACTTGTATAGGTGATTGATTTCTTCTCATTTTCGCAGTTATCTGCTACAGTCAGGATTTCACGTAATGGCAATCAGACCACCTACAGTGCCACCCAATTCTTGCAGGTAAACAAAAGAACCTCAGTATATTTCACTTTGAAATGGAACCTTTTCATTATCATCACATGAATCTTAAATCTTAATGATACTATTAGTCATTATATCTTGTTGATGTTATCTCCAGGCTAAGGGTAACACTTAGTGCAGCACATACTGCAGAAGATGTGAAGAAACTCATCACTGCGCTTTCTCTTTGTTTGGACTTTGACAAAACCAGTCACATTCCTTCGTTTCTCTTTCCTAAACTCTAAAACCCTTTTATTTGTTGTCTCAATAATTCAAAAACATTATTTATGATGTGATTGATTTATGACTTCAACTCTGTAATCCCTAATTTCTTTGTATTTTAACATCTAGACACATGATGCTATCATTATCAAGTATGAATGAAACAGAGAGAACCAAAATGGAAGAAGGAAAACAACGGACCATTATTTTATTGGGCCAACAAAGTAAAAGCCCAACTAGTGGAAGTAACTCAGACCCAAAAGCCCAACTAGTGAATAAACTGATGAACCGTGAATAAGTAGCAAAGGCGGGAAAACATTCATGGTAAGCAATCTCAATTCTCAACTATACAAAACCATAAATTTTATTTTAATGGATCGATGAATTCCGTTTTATAGCTAAAGTATCAAACTCTAACAATATCACGATTTCTTAGAAATTAAAGATACACATTCACAATTTCACTTACGTTATAATATGTTATCTTTTATAACCAAAAATAATAAAGATTATTAAGGAAGAACATATTCGCATTCGTTATAAAATGGTTTCAAAAAAGTAGCATATATTTGTTTATCGAACAATACAGATCACCAAACAGTATCAATATGATTTGATCTTTGATTCGTCTTTCTTCATCATTGGTTCAAAATCTTCAATAAACTTTAAGCTCAGTTGAAGAAAAGAGCTAAAATGTTAGATATCTTCTTCACTCTTTTAGCCATTCTTGTGTTTGGTTTGGTATATACTCCCACGCGCCACCTGTTTATTGAGTACAAGCGCGTGAACCTTCCTCCGGGGCCACCAGGTTGGCCGGTAGTTGGGAATCTGTTTCAGTTCGCGCGCTCCGGTAAACAGTTTTTCGAATATGTCGATGAGATGAGAAAAATCTATGGTCCGATTTTCACGTTGAAGATGGGAGTTCGAACGATGATCATCATCTCCGACGCGACTCTCGCACACGAGGCATTGATTGAGCGTGGAGCTCAATTTGCAACTCGACCTTCTGAAACTCCGACTAGGAAAATCTTCAGTTCTAGTGATATCACCGTTCATTCTGCAATGTATGGTCCTGTGTGGAGATCTCTGAGACGAAACATGGTTCACAATATGCTAAGCTCAAACCGATTGGAGGAATTTGGCTCTGTTAGAAAATCTGCCATTGATAAGCTCGTGGAGAGGATCAAATTGGAAGCTAAGAACAATGACGGAGTCGTTTGGGTTCTACGAAACGCTAGATTCGCTTCTTTCTGTATTTTGTTAGATATGTGTTTTGGAATCGAAATGGACGAAGAATCGATTGAGAAGATGGATCAAATGATGACTGAGATCTTAATCGCTGTTGATCCACGAATCCACGATTATCTTCCGATTCTTACACCCTTATACTTCAACGAGAGAAAACGCGCTCTGGAACTTCGCCGGAAACTCGTCGAATTCGTCGCCGGATTCATCCAGAAGCGACAATTGGCGATTCAGAATCCCGGATCCGATAAAACGGCGTCGCCTTTCGCTTACCTCGATACCTTATTCGATCTCAAAGTCCATGGCCGTGAAACGACACCGTCTGATGAAGATCTAGTGACGTTATGCTCAGAGTTTCTCAACGCCGGGACAGATACGACGGGGACGGCGATCGAGTGGGGAATCGCAGAGCTGATTTCAAATCCGAAGATTCAATCTCGACTGTACGATGAGATTAAATCAACGGTGGGAGATCATCATACGGTTGAGGAAAAATACATGGGCAAAATGGTCTTCTTACAAGCTTTTGTCAAGGAGCTTCTCCGGAGACATCCACCGACGTATTTCACGTTAACTCACGGCGTTACTGAGCCAACAAATCTCTCCGGTTACGAAATTCCGGTTAAAGCCAACGTTGAGTTTTATCTTCCGGGTATAAGCCAAGACCCGAAAATCTGGTCAAATCCGGTTAAATTCGATCCAGACCGGTTTATAACAGGTGGAGAAGAAGCTAATTTAACCGGTGTCGCTGGAGTGAAGATGATGCCGTTTGGTATTGGCCGTCGGATTTGCCCAGGGCTTGGAATGGCGATAGCACACGTGGAGCTAATGTTGGCGAGGATGGTTCAAGAGTTTGAATGGAGCTTATATCCACCGGAGAGTCAAGTGGATTTCACCGGGAAGTTGGTGTTTGCGGTGCTGATGAAGAATCCGTTGAGAGCAAAGGTTAAAGCTAGGAATTAAGTTGGCCACGTCTTTTACTTGCAAACCAAGACTTCCTAAATTTTTATTTTGTTAAATGTAATTCTTTTAATAAAATTTCTAAAGATAAATTTTCATTTTAAAGAGTTGTGGGTAAGTTTTTTTGGATTAAGTCGTTAAATGTCTATACATGCGGTTTTTCTTATCCGAGTTCGATTTGAGAAGTTTATGTTATCCTATAATGTATTGTTTGGTACTTTGAACAATATATCGATTTTTGTCGATGTAACTGTTGAAAAAGAGTTGTCGGATGTGTTTTAACTTCACCATGTAAAATTTTGTTTTTACTAGATTATGTTTGATATTCATTTAAAAGATAATCTCGTTTGATATAGAATATTTTATGTATATTTTGGTTTAGTGGTATTTTGTGGTGGCTTCAATCTTCAAGTCGAATATAAAGAATTTTAAAGTTTTTATCTTTCGTCATCGAAATTATTTTCTTATAACTTTCATGTTTTAAATTTTATTTCAGGAAAACTATAACTTATGTTCTTTTATTTGTTGTAATCTTTCTTCATTTTCAATGAAATAAGAAAAATACAATTGAACCTCTATAAATTAATATTTGATAATTTAATAATATTTATAAAAAATAAAAAATTCTCTATATCCAAGTCGAACTAGTGTAAAATTTGATTAAATTTAATAAATTAATAAGATAATTATTATTTTGAAGTCACTATGTAAAAACATAGTACCTATAATATCATAAATTAATAATCATCTATATATATATATTTAAATATGTTGATATATTAAACTATGAATTTTTTCTTAGAACTCAACTCTATAAAAGAGTTGTTGTATTTTATTTTCAAACTATGATGTTGTAGTATGACATGTCACAAAAATATTCAAAATAATTTCAAGTTTTTAATTTTTATATATATTATTTTCATGGTAATAGTATCATAACTTGTTGTAATAAAATAGTTGAGGTCATTAATTATAAATTATAAAATTTATAATTTTTAAAAGATTAATCTAAAAATTGTCTTAATTTATATTTTTGAAATAATTTTGACAATTAAAAATACTAGAAGTTAATAATTTTTAAAAGTCTCAATATTATTTATATATGGTTTCACTGTAGACACTTTTATCATATCAGGTGATTTAAAATGGAAAATAAATCTTACTTAATTAAGTAACTATTACTAAGTTCTCGGTAAAAAAAAGAAATAACCAAAAGCCAGGGAGTACTTGACTCTATAAATAAATGACCAAACATGTGAAATTGTTTTCTCTTGTTTAATTTCTTTGTACGCGTCTCTTGTCTAAATTGTTCTATCTTGTCTGAATCTCTGTGTCAGTGAAATCAAAGAAACGAATAAGGATTGAAGAGAAAGATAACATTAGAGAAGATCGAGAAGAAAAATTACCGAGTTGTTGCATTCTCTAAAAGCAGTAAAGGTCTTTACAGTAAAACAATTGAATTGTGTCTTATGTCTGATGCTCAAATTGCGATAATTGCGACTCCTGTTTCTTCCAAAGCCAACGCTTCCTTCTACTCCTTTGGCCATTCTTCGGTTGATAGTGTTGTTGCCGCTTTTGTAGCGTTTTTGATCTCTTTTACAGGTTAAAGATTAACTAAAAACAAGATTAACAAAGCATAAACGTAAATGTAAAGAGAATTTAACGAGTTCCCGGCCTCAAACCGGTACGTCTCGTGGGAGTACTCTTACTCCCAAAGTTCATTATGTTCAAAAGATTACACTACACTTAGTCTCTTGATGTTTTGTTTACAAGTTCTTACATTCACCCGAGGAAACTCTCTCTATATACCTTACAATATATTACAGCAATAAAAGCTTAAAGATCTAACAGATACATGCTGGCCATAATGCTCGTTGCTGACTCTACTCCATGTAGAAGAAGTGTGCGCACAATCCTCCTCCTTAGCCTTCGACAATAGCATCATCATCCTCTGTTTCACCAACTTCCATTATTAGATTATTTGGACCATCATATTTTCTTCTTCTTTGTAATAAAACATTGCAGCCTTCACTTTGCCCTTAAGCAAAAATTTTTAGTCCATTAAGGCCCAAGTGCAAATGGAGTCAAACCCATTACAAACTCCACCTTTTGATCCATACACGTGACCCTAATTAAACTTTTGTCCAACCAAAATGTTTTCCTCTTCCTGAAACTTCTTTTCTTCGTGACGAATACGAAGTCTTCGCATCTTTCCTAAGAAAAAATTATATCTAATCAATCCTTGATTTTTATCTCCCTCGTGAAAAATTCAAGTACATATAATCTCTTTTCATCATCTTCTTGTGAAAATTTGAGATTGGGATCATCTGATTTCACAAAATCTGAGACTAACACAACCCATGTTGGTTTTTGATTTCAACAGCCCCAATTAAAAAAAAATCCACCTCTCTAGTCTTCGAAATTGATTTCTTGATGGTCTTTAGGTAAGAGCTAGCTTCCTTAAAGTCTTCTCCTATTCCATCAATTTGAAATTCCTAGGACTCCCTTTAAATCCAAAAATTATTTCTCCTTCTTTTCAACCTGAGTTCGTCTTTGAATCATCTCGTGTGATAACTTTTTGTGAGGTACTCAACTTGGAACCAAACATCGCACCCTCTATCTCCAAGTACCTACAGGTAACTCCTTATCCTCATTCATGCCTTTGAGAAAAAAAAATACTTGCATAATCAAAGTGACCTGACTTTTCTTTTTATGTGAGGTCCCAAGAGTTACCTGAAACTGCTATTCCTTAGCAAATATTCAAAAGCTCACAACAGAGCTGAAAATTTTGACCAAGTATGCTTTTTTGTGAGAAAGTCTGTTGGGTTCACCGTAGTATGTATCTTATGTAGAACCACGTTAACTTCAACCACAACATCTCTGATAAAATGAAACTTAGTGTCGATGTGTTTAATTCTCTCGTGATGTAGTGTGTTTTTAGCTAGTGCTATAACGCTTTGTGAATCATAGTGAAGTGCAACACTTTCTTGATTGAACCCCAGCTCAGAACATAAACCTTCAAGCCAAATGGCTTCTTTTACTGCCTCAGCTAGTGCCATGTACTCAGCTTCGGTTGTTGAAAGAGTCACAACAGGTTGCAGACAAGACTTCCAAGAAATTGTGTTTCCGCCAACCTTAAACACAGACCCACTAACTGATCTTCTCCTAATCTAAATTAGTAGCATAGTCTGAATCCGTAAATCCTTTAATAAAGAATTTTTAGGTTTTCTTAAATGTTAGATTTTCATATAAGCACCTTTAACATAGCTCAAAAACCATTTGGCAGCTGACCAATGATCTTTCCTAGGATTTGACATAAATCGGCTGATAAAACCAACTGCAAATCCCAAATCTGGTCTTGATCCAACCATAACATACATTAGGTTTCCAACCTCACTAGCATAGGGAATTTTATCCATGTAGTCTGCCTCTAGCTCATTTTGATCCTCTGTTAGGCTTCTTAGTTTGAACTGTGAAGGGGGTGGTGTTGTCACTAACCTTGCGTCAAACGTTCCAAATGTTTTTAGAACCTTTTCCAAATATTTTCCTTGAGACAAAACCAACTCTCCTTTTTCTCTGTCCCTTGTGATGTCCATACAAAGAATCCTAGAAGTCTTTCCCAAATCCTTCATTTCGAAGTCACCACTCAGCTTATCTTTAAGTTCATGAATAATAACCATACATCCTGAAGCATTTAGGATATCATCCATGTAGAGAAGTAGGTATATAGCCTTATTAGTTTGAGTGTTCTTCATGTAGATGCATGGATCTCTTGTGCATCTCTCAAACTTTTGCTCCTGCATGATCTGGTTAAACTTTTGATTCTAAAACCTTGTTGACTGTTTAGTCCATACAAGGACTTCTTGAGCAAACAAACTTTTCCTTTATCTCCCTTTTTTATGAATCCCTTGGGCTGAGCCATTAGAATCCTTTCTTCTAAATTTCCATGTAAGAAAGCAATTTTAACCTCGATTTGCTCCAATTTATAATCCATATCCACCACCAAAGAAAACATCAATCTGATTGAAACATGTTTTACAATCGGAGAAAATACCTCATTGAAATATATGCTCTCTTGTTGTGAAAAACCCTTAGCCACTAAACGAGCCTTATACCTCTGCTTTTCAATTCCTGGTATACCCGTCTTCAGCTTGAAAACCGACTTACACCCTATTACTCTTGAATTTTCTGTCTTTTGAATTACATTCCATGTATTGCTTCTTCTATGAGTCCATGTCTTCAGTCACAACATTTTCCCAGAATTTTCTTTTGTCACTTCTCATCGTTTCTTCATAGGATTGTGGCTCTTTGGTTTCAAGCTCCTCAATTGTAGATAGAGCATAAGCTATGAAATCTCCATCTTCAAACCGTGATGTTGTTTGATGTTATTTCTCCTTCTCCTATCCTTAGCTAACATATAATCATCCAAGGATTGATCATTATTATGTTCATGCTCTTCTTGAGAATCACTAGACTCTTCTGTGCTCTCATTACTGTCAGAACTTTCAGCACCATCAGATGTTGAATTGTCTCCACCTTCCTTAGATGATTCTCCAACCTCAGAATAATATTGTGATGCTCCTTAGATCAACTCATTGCTGAAAGACACCTTTCTTCTATCCTTTTTCTTCTTCAACTTTTCCTCAACAATGTTTTCTTGATCTACACTTTAACTATCCTTAATCAAAGTATCCTTACAGATCTCATCTTCATTGAACATCACATTTCTGCTAGTTACACATTTCCCATCTTCTGGTATCTAAACCTTGAAGGCTTTTAGTTGCAAAAAGATATCCCATGAATGCACCCTTAATTGCCCTTGGACTTGTCTTTTCTTGTGTAACGTGTATAAAGGCTGAACATCCAAAATGCCTTAGATGACTGAAATCTGGCTTCGATTCACTCCAAAATTCTTCTGGTAGTTTAAACCCATTAGTTGAACTAGGAGATGTTTATCAAATAAACTATCGTTGATGTAGCTTCATCAAAGAATTCATGTCTAAGTCCTCTCTCAGCCAACATGCTCCTCACCTTTTCCATTACGGTTATATTCATCATTTCCGATACATTGTTTTTGTTGTGGTGTGTAGGGGCATGTCTTGTGTCTTTTGATCCTTGATTCTCTGCAGAGTTTGTCAAACTGAGAGTTGTAAAACTCTAATCTATTGGTAGTCCTAAGACACTTTACCTTTTTATCAGTTTGATTTTCCACAACTAGCTTTCAGTCTTGAAACTTTTGAAATACATCTATAGTCTTCAAAAATAATACCCAAACCTTTCTTGAAAAGTCATCAATAAAACTGATAAAAGTACTCGCACCCTCCAAGACTTTCAGGTGTGGAGGGAGATCCCCACAAATCAGAATTAATATAGTCTAATAAAGACTCACTGCTCTATTGACCCGCTTTGTAGCTTTGTTTGTAGACTTTCCCAAAACACAACTCCCACATAATTTAAGTTTGTCAACTTCCTTGTTAGATAAATATCCTTGTTTGGCTAAAATGTTCAGATTCTTAAGACTCATATGCCCAAGTCTTGAATGTCAAATATGAGTCTTGTTTGTTGAGTTTTCAGCTATTGCAACTTCTCATTTGACCACTGATCCTTGCATATACTATAGTCTGTCATGGTACTTGCCTGAGAATATCTTTTTTCCATCCTTAAAGAAAAATATCATGAAATCACTTCATATTTGCATCCACTCTTCTCTAGCTGGCCATATGATATGAGATATCTACCAATGGTAGGAACATATCTTACTTTAGTCAAAATAACCACAAAATTATCAGGGTTGATAATCTTGATTTTTCCAATTCCCTTAACTTCACTTGGTGTCATATTTCCCCTGAGAACATTTCACTATCAAAATTTTGGAAATTAAACAGAGCTTCTTTGTCATGTGTAATATGAAAACTGCAGCCTGAGTCCATAACCCATTCACCTTTAATGTCACCTTGACTTACAACTAGCACAGTAGGTTGACTTGGTTCAACAAGAATGTTTGTTTTGAGCTTGATGTGGCTTTGTTGGAGTTTATTTCAGAACATTCACACTTCCAATGTCCTTTCCCACAAACAAAACATCCTTTGTTGTTTTTATTGTTCTTTTGCCTTGATTTTGATATGCCTTTACTCTTGGAACATCCTTTCCACTGCTTATTGTTTTCTTTTTCACCTCTTTTTCAAGTATGCCTTCTATCTCCACGTACAACCCTTCATTCTTTGATTTTGGAAGTTTCCCTTGTTCCAACAACTCTCTTTTTATGGACTTGGCAGCTCCACTGACTTCATTCAGATCAAAAGTGTTTCTTCCATACTTAAGTGTCTCCTTAAATTGGTCATACATGTCAGACAAAGAGCTTAGAAGGAGTATTGCTTGAACCCTCTTCTGGCACTTCCACACTAATGTTATTAAGATATGCAATCAATTTAAGAAAGACATCAACGTTCCCATCAATACCTTTTGAATCAATCAATTTAAAGGTATAGAACTTAAGTTGTAGGTAGATTCTATTTGGTAGAGATGTCTCCATGTATAGACGGTTAGATGTTGACCACATGCTAGCTGCAGCATCACAGTTTGTGATTTTTTGCAGCACTTGATTCCCCCACGTTTAGAACTATTAGTTCTCTCTTTCAGATTTTTCAAACTTGACTGGATCCATTTCTGTAGTTGATGCAGAGACTTCTGTTATCTCCGTCTGAGAATCTTGTGCATCAACTTCAGACTCGTTTTCAGCAGCAAGTGAGTCCTTTTGGAGCTTATCATCGATTAAGATTGCCTTCAGCCCCATGACTCCAAAGTGAGCTAACATTCTCACTTTCCAAAATGAAAAATCTCCAGTTCCATCGAATCTATCGACCTCAAATCCTGTGTTGCTTATCTTTTCTTCTCTAAAGAACACAAACACTTCTAGCCTTCTCTTTCTACAAGCTTTCACACAACATAGAAAGCTCTGACAACACTGTAGGGTTTTTTGATCTCTTTTTCAGGTTGAAGTTTAACTAGAAACAAGATTGACAAAGCATAAACGTAAATGCAAAGAGGATTTAACGAGTTCCCGACCCAAACCAGAATGTCTCGTGGGAGTACTCTCACTCCCAAAGTTCACTATGATCAAAATATTACACCACCACACTTAGTCTCTTGGTGTTTTGTTTACAAGTTCTTACATTCACCTGAGGAAGCTCTCTTTCTATACCTTACAATATATTACAATAAGAAAAGCTTAAAGATCTAACAGAGGCATGTTGGCCATAATGCTCATTGATGGCTCTACTCCATGTAAAAGAAGTGTGCGCACACTCCTCCTCCTCAAGCTTCAACAATAACATCATCATTAATCTGTTTCACCAACTTCCATCATTATATTAGTTGGACCATTATCTTCTTTCTTCTTTGTAATAAAATATAACAGCCTTCACTTTGCCTTTAAACAAAAACATTTAGTCCATTAAGACCCAAATGCAAATGGAGTCAAACCCATTACAGCTTTCCTCGCCAATCAGCATCCTAAGGCTGAATTAGGGTTAGGTTTTGGTGGGAAGATGAGAAGCTGGCTAAATCAGAGAATTCAGAGGAATTGAATGAAGCGATTAGTTCAATGTCAACGATGTTAACTACTCTTAAGAAACTGCCTTCAGATTCCGCACAAAATCTACAAGATTGTCACGATGACATGAAGATGAAGGAGAAGTGTGTTCTACACGAAACTGAAAACAACACGCAAACCCTAATTTCTCAATCGTCTTCTGCAAAGGACTCTGAAGTTACCGAAGATGGAGAATTCATGATTAACAAAGATTTGAATGAAATTGTTCCTCACTTGTCTGATTTGGATGAGCATAACTGAAGAACTTAAGAAATACATTGATGAAATCAAAAGTATAAAGAAATAACTCTTCTTTATTAACTTAGGAAAATAACTCAAAACCTAAACTCTCAAACTCTTAATTTCCACATGCCACAACCTTGACATCTCCTTATATAGATTGGATAATTTTCTATTCCCATTAGGACCTTACTTAATTGCTCTCTCGTAATTCTTAAGGTTCTAATTTGCTTATGATTAAACCTCGTGTTTAATCCTCCTTAATGACTAAGACTCCCTCTTAATCGATCAACCTAAGCTCTGATACCAATTGAAGGACTTAATAAATACATTGATGAAATCAAAAGTATTAAGAAATAACTCTTCTTTATTAGCTTAGGAAAATGACTCAAAACCTAAACTCTCAAACTCTTAATTTCCACTAGTTATGCCACAACTTTGACATCTCTTTATATAGATTAGATAATTTCTTATTTCCATTAGGATAACTATATTTTAGATAACTCCTAAAATATCTCCGTCTATCTAATCTTCAGTAAATAATTTGATTCAATCTTATCCCAACAATAACAACAACATGCATTACTTGGAAACGTGGGTGAATACGATCATCAAGATCTGGACTTTGATTCAATTATTGATTTCGAGTTGAATTCTGAAAGTCTTTTGAAGAGTTTGGAGATGAATGGTGACAACCAAACCCTAAGTGTCCAATCATCTTCTGCAAGTATTTGCATTCAGAATGATGTCTCGATAATGGCAGCAAATCAAACCCCGTGCCTGGACTCTGAAGTTTTTCCCACTTATCTGATTTGGATGAGAGTAACAACAAAGATTCGTTACTTGAGTACGATAAAGATTTGGACTTAGATTCAATCATTGATTTCGAGACTAATTCTGAAAGTCTTTTGAAGAGTTTGGAGATGACGAAGCAAAATCTGTGCTGTGATTTTGAAGGTGAAGATAACAATCACTTTTTCGTATAATTTTGATTCGGTATATTCATTTTGACCGGTTTATGTAAACCCAACTTAAATTCATTATGTATATCAAATTGAACCAGTTTATTCTCGTTAAAATATATTTGAAGCTGAAATTTTTGGTTATGCATAATTTAAAATATTATAATGGAAAAACACAACATTTAAATCAACAGTTGAGAATTTCTGACAAGTAAATTGAATTCTAACCAAGTCAAACTTTACTCGATTTTTTTTTTCACACAAAATATTACTAAGCTCTGATTGTTGACTTCTATTGAGTTTCTAATTTATTTATTTTTTGGTATTCGAAAGTGAGTCATAGCTTTTGCTGAACATTTAGATTTCCCAGGTTTGTAATTTATTAAAAGAACATGTTGAATGCAATAAATAAATAAAGACATGCACTTCTATATTTCTGAATATTTCTCCAAAATATTTATTATCCTCACAGCTAATTTCACGGATATAGGATCATCTCTTGGTCCAGCACTCCTTTTCTGTTTTCATTACATAAGTCCTTCATTTCATCAATAAGTATTTGAGACATATCCTTCTTTAAGCTGTCATTGGATTACCATGTCCTAATCTGCATTCATTATTTGGATTAAGAGGTTGTTTGAGTATTGTTTTCATTATAAAATCGTCTAGATCACCAAATCTAATTTAATCATGTTCTAAATTTGATGTATAACTCTCATTGCTCTGAAAAAACCAAATTTGTATTTTTTGGCAATATAAATATAAAAAACGTATACCTCAAATTTAAGAATTTTACAATATTGAAATCTTACAACATTATAATCTGAATTATACAATAAAAACAAATTCAAACCTAGAGCTTGAACCAATTAAGTCTTAAACCCAAGTAACGTGTCTTGGTTTTGGAAGCAAATATAGTTCTATAGTTTGAGTATTGAGTAGTAATAAAATTTGGAGTAAATTAAGTTCTTTTCACATAATTTAATAAAAACTTGCATGCTTTTGCTTCTTTGTATATAATCGGCCTCTCTGCTCGAAGACATAAGTCAATTAAAAAAGAAGAAGACAAAAGAGCAGAAATGAATCTCATCTCTGTTTTTCCAACTTGTTTAGATTTAACCTTCTTTGTGATGATCGTATCTACTTTAGTGTTCATTCTCAATTTATGGAGATCAAAGAAGGAGAAACATTTAAACCTACCTCCAGGTCCGTCAGGTTGGCCGGTAGTCGGAAATCTCTTTCAGTTCGCGCGCTCCGGGAAGCCATTTTTCGAATATGCAGAGGAGCTTAAGAAAACTTACGGTCCAATTTTCACTCTAAGAATGGGGACTCGTACAATGATCATTCTCTCCGACGCAAATCTAGTCCACGAAGCTTTGATTCAACGAGGAGCTCTCTTCGCTTCTCGACCCGCTGAGAATCCGACTCGAACTATCTTCAGCTGCAACAAATTCACCGTCAATGCAGCTAAATACGGTCCTGTTTGGAGATCTCTTAGAAGAAACATGGTGCAGAACATGCTTAGCTCGACACGGCTTAAGGATTTCGGTTCTGTTAGACAATCCGCCATGGATAAGCTCATTGAGAGAATCAAATCGGAAGCTCAGGAACACGATGGACTAATCTGGGTACTTAAAAACGCTAGATTCGCCGCGTTTTGCATTTTATTGAAAATGTGTTTCGGAATCGAGATGGATAAAGTATCAATCGAGAAGATGGATGAGATTTTGAAAACTGTTTTGATGACTGTTGATCCACGAATCGATGATTATCTTCCGGTTCTAGCTCCATTCTTCTCTAAGGAACGTAAACGAGCTCTCGAAGTCCGTCGCGAACAAGTCGAATTCGTCGTTGGATTCATCGAAAGACGAAGAAGAGCGATTCAAAATCCAGGAACTGATAAAACGGCGTCGTCTTTTTCATACCTCGATACTCTCTTTAACCTTAAAGTCGAAACTCGAGAAACAACACCGTCTAACGAAGAGCTTGTAACTCTCTGCTCAGAGTTTCTCAATGGCGGTACAGATACAACAGGAACAGCGATTGAATGGGGAATCGCTCAGCTAATCGCGAATCCGAACATGCAATCTCGTCTCTACGATGAGATTAAATCAACGGTGGAGAATGATCGGAAAATCGAAGAGAAAGATTTGGAGAAAATGGTGTTTCTACAAGCTTTTGTGAAAGAGCTTCTTCGGAAACATCCACCGACTTATTTTTCTCTGACGCATGCCGTTATGGAGACGACGAAGCTCGCCGGATATGATATCCCGGAGGGAGTTAATGTGGAGGTTTATATACCGGGTATAAGTGAGGATCCGAGAATTTGGAATAACCCGAAAGTTTTTGACCCGGACCGGTTTACTTCGGGTAAGGAAGATGGTGACATAACCGGGATTAGTGGAGTGAAGATGATTCCGTTTGGTGTAGGCCGTCGGATTTGTCCAGGACTTGGAATGGCAACCGTACACGTGGAGTTTATGCTTGCGAGGATGGTTCAAGAGTTTGACTGGAGTGTTTATCCACCAGGAAGTGACATTGATTTCGCCGGAAAGTTAGAGTTCACGGTGGTTATGAAGAATCCGTTACGAGCAATGGTTAAGCCTAGGCTGGTTTAATTGATAATTTTTGTTTTTGTCTTTCTTTTATAATATAAATTCTGGTTTGGTTCGATTATGAATAAATATTTGAAATGACGATACTTCTGGTTAGGGCTGCACTTTCGGGTAGTACATATCGGTTCGGTTCGGGTTAATCAGGTTTTAGGTAATCTCAGGTTTTAAAAATATGGCCGAAACTAACCGAGTAGTATGTTTAATCGGGTCGGTTCGGATATCGGGTATTTCGGATCAGAAATATCCAATCCGAGCCAACCTGATTTGTACCTGTTTTAACTTGAAATGATGCACAATGAATACCATAAAATGCATTTGGTTGATGCAACAATAATTCAAAACATGTTGCTAAAACATAAATGATTTATTGCATAAAAACAAAATGTTCATTCATAGCATAAAGACAAAGTGTTCATAGCATAATTAAAGCAGAAAAAACAGAGTGTTCAAATAGCATAACACACAATGTAAAAACAGAAAAAAATCTGTAAATTGAGAATGAGAGATATGAAGCAGCTCACACATCTATTTGAAGCTGTTCCGAAGTCGAAGGAGCTACACAAGGAAACAAATACTTCAAGAACTCATTATAAAGCAAACAACAACCAAAATAATCAAAAATCAAAATCAGTGGATTACCTAATGAGTCTTGAAACTCTAATTCTTCAATCATCCGAGCCAAGTTTGCAACCTTTATTGCATCTATTTTGTTTTAGCCACTGCTGTAAACAAAGTAAAGCTTCAATCATATGTGGTGCTAGGCAACTTCTCTATGGATCCAAAATCCTTCCACTTGTACTGAATGCATACTCCAAAGCAACTGAAGACACTTGAATGGCAAGCACGTCCTTGGCAAGCTCAGATAATATAGGAAAATTCACACTATTACGCTTCCACCATGCTAGCACATCATAATCCATTCCTAAGAGATTTTTATTACGTGGAACAGTTTTCTCCATCAAGTAAATGTCTAACTCAGTACTTGCTTCATCATTTTCAATTTCATTATCCATCTCTTGATACAAAGCATCCCCTATCATATCCATCATCGTCAAACAAATAAAAAAACAGAAGACTTACTTGTTCAGAATCAAGATCAGCCATATTATCACTCTTGGAACCATCTTGAGAAGAGGTGCTTAGCTTGCTGACATACTCTTCATTGTTGCCTTGATTGAGGATCTTAGATGCTTACTCTCCTCACTGTCTTTACCATAGAGCTTGTTAGAACAATATATGCAAACTGCATCTTATTCCTAGGGTCAAAGACACTTTCAATGATTAACAATAGATTTATGTTGAGAAGTCCATCCCAACACTTCTCAAACTTAACTCTCATAGCTAATGCTTGTTCCCTTAAAACTTCATCTCTGTGAGAGATTAATGAAATAAGATTCTGCTCTAAAATAATTATCTGATTGTAGCATAGGGAAGATGTCACCGTTTTAGATGCTGAAAATGGCAAAGTGCAGTTGAAAAATAATCTGAGGAACTTCACTAACCTCTAAATGTCGTCCAAGTCACTATAAATTGGAGGATATACTCGTTTTTCCCCATCTTCATTTATCTCCTTGAAGTAGTCATTGTAAAGTTTGTCTTCTGCAAACAACTTCTCAAATGCACCTATGAATTTGAGAGCGGATGTCAGCATAAGATACGTCGAATTCCACCTGGTAATCCAGTCAAGTGAAACACTCCCTCTGTTTACATTTCCTGATGACACTCGTCTTTCAAATGATTCCAGCCTCGGGGTCGATGATCTTACATACTTTATAGCATTCCTAATGGCAACTACACTCTCGTTCATTGAAACTAGGCCATATCTCACAATCAGGTTCAGAACATGAGCACAACAACGGATGTGTAGATATTCACCATCACTAACTAATGATTGAGTACTCTTCACCCGCAAAGCATCTATCAACAACTTCAATGCTTTATCATTCGCTTTGGCATTGTCAACTGTCACTGTAAATACGCTTGCAATGCCCCACTCTTCAGACACTCACTAAGCTGTTCCGCAATTGTTTTTCCCTCATGGTCTATGACCGGTTTGAAGCTTATGATCCTTTTTTGTAACACCCAATTAACATCAATCCAATGAGCTGTTACCACCATGTAACTCCATGAAGTAGTAGGCGCTGTCCATATGTCTGTGGTGAGAGATACTCTCTTCTTATCAAAACCAAACAACTTCTTCAGGTTTTCTTTCTCCTGCAAGTACATTGAGTAGATGTCTGAAGTTGCAGTATTTCTACAAAGAACTGTATATATTGGGAGGACATTGAAGCAGAATCTCCTAAACCCCTTCGATTCCACAAATGAAAAAGGCAACTCAACTAGTATAATCATCTTATTCACTGACTTTATGAACAATTCTTTATCGTACTTCATGGCTGTGACTACACCACTACTATCAGACGCCAAAATAGACTGAGATCCTCTCTCTTTGTAAGTCTTGAACAACTTACATCTTTCTAAATGGTTCTTCATGGGAGTTGTTCCTACTTTTCTGCTGTCACATCCGATTTCCTGCCCACAACATCGATAACTGCTGACTGCTCCATCTGTGTTCTCATTCTCAATAAAATGTGCCCATACTGCTGACCTACGAGCAACCCTCTTCCTAGGTCTTGGAGGAATCTCACTCGTTGATTTCTCACTTGTTGTTTTCTTCTTATTTCCGGTTGCATTAGGACCTAAAACTTCTTCCTCTCTATTAATAAAATCGTCATTGTCATCCTGAAAAGATGCATATCTAAAAATACAAGAAAAGCCTAAGTCTGTTTTTTGCTAACATATACAAAATCTCAGTCAATCACAATTTTCCTAACTTCTATGTCTGTTTTTAACTTCTTATTATATTATTAACTTCTAATTACACTCAAATCTCAGACTGTTCTAAACTTGTATCAAATATCTCAGACTGTTCTATTCTAAACTTGCATCAAGTGCCTACATGGTTTTAGACACAACAAGAATAATGTGGCAGTAGTGAATAAAGGCTCTTAATGAAAGCAAAGAAAGACGAGCTTGGTAAATTTTAAAAGAGAGGTTTAAAATACAAACCTCGTTGATACTCAGCAGCATCAACTTTATTTCCACCAAGTTTTGTTTGTCTCCCACTGTTTTATGATATACAAAAATGCGGTTGATACTTAGCAACAACTTACAAATCATTACATTATATAATGAGAAAAAAAATACTGCATGTATAGAACATGTAATGTTGGCTTACCGTTCAGTTAGGGAACAAACCAAGAAGAAATCGGATTGCCAATGGCTTCTAGTGGGTCAAGCTTGTCATGGAACTCAATGGCATTTGTGAGAACAAACATGTGTGGTTTTTATCTTATCCTTTAGCTCACTCATTACATGGAAATTAGAAGCTCAAAGATCACAATAATATAAACAATTGCTTCACTATTGCCACATTTAACTGCTTCAAGGTGCATGAGTTTCAATCAAGGATCCCAAGTGTTCTATCTGTAACACTGCTAGACCAAAAAGTAATGATTACCACAACAGAGATTTGAACAAGAGTTTTAGTAATCATTACCAAAATAAAGATTTGAACAAGATTTTTACTTTTATCCACACAATAATAAAATGAACACTAATGATTATCATCTACTTCTCATATTAGTCAACTTGCTTGATGTATTCATGCTATCAGTCAATTCACGGTGAATTCTAGCTGAAGGAGCAAACATTTTCAACGACCAGAAAGCAAAGGAAAACCACATTTCAATATTGAAACCAAGAAGAAGGGCAGCATCAAAATGTGGGTGGAGGCAAGTGAACAGAGTTGTAAAAGAACTCACTGTGGCTCTAACTTACATCCGAATTCATAAAAGTATGGACATCGTGATCTAAGATCGACGCATGCTGTCTCGGCATGAACTTCAAGCTTCTTCTTGCATAAAACAAATATGACCATGAAAAGACTACTGCAAATATTCTCATCGATAACAAGCTATACAAAAAGCTTACTTTTGGTCGAAACAGGCAGGAAGGTTTATGAACACAGCTTGCCTCGAATACAATTCCTAAGCAAGCCAGAAGGTGATTTCTAATTTACCACTTTGTTCAACCTAAAACAACTCAAAGAAAATGTATAAAAGATCATATAAGAAAACAGACTTAGCATGCAATGAGAATACTTACAGAGTTTGTTTCTGCACTTGGATCAAAGAGAAAATAAGAGATGAAGAAAAGAGAAAGGAAGATTACCGAAGGAGAATATTGACTAGAGAAGATAAGAAAACCGACGGCGTTGGATCGTGGAAGAGGCAGCGCCGGAGACAAGAGAAGAGAAGAGGCAGCACAAGAGAGAAGAGAAGAGGTAGTGTATCGCGAATCGCAGAGAAGCGGCAGCTTCGCGAAGAGAAGAAAAGAAAATAGAATAGAAGAAATTATGTTTAGGTGTATTTAGACTTCAGTTAAGTAATATCTGATTGGGTCAACAGAACCAAACCGAACCGAACCGACACAATACCTGAATTTCAATTAAAACCTGATCCGTTTTACCCAATTTAGATTCTACTAACCGACCCGATTCATCAGTTTCTCGGTCGATTCGGGTCGAAAATTTTGGGTCGGTTAGTAATCCCAGCCCTACTTTTGGTTCTCAATTGTGTATAGTTAACACACCAGAAATATGATAAAAATAACTAATATATTGTTAATATTAGGGTGATTTGCTAGATTAAAGTGAAAGTAAGTGTTAATTATTTAAGTAGAGCAAAAAATTAAAAAAAATTACTACAATAGTTTTTTTAATTTTATATATACCATTTTGCCTTTTCCTAATGAGTAAAAAAATGTATTTACAAAAATGTCATTAATGAAATCTGCCACGTAAGCGATCAACTCTACCACACTAACGGTGTGTTACGTAGTAGAGTTACATTGTGCTTAATAGAGTTGACATGAGTTAATAATCGTGTATAGTAGAGTTAGAATTCCAGCGTAGTAGAGTTGATGTTTGCGCTTTAATCAACTCTACCACACTAACAGAGTGCAACATAGTATAGTTAGATTTCCAGCGTAGTAGAGTTAAAGTGTGCTTAGTAGAGTTGACATGAATGAAAAATCGTGTATGGTAGAGTTAGAATTCCAGCGTCGTAGAGTTGATGTTTACGCTTTAATCAACTCTACCACACTAATGGAGTGCAACGTAATAAAGCTAAAGTGTGCTTAGTAGAGTTGACAAGAATGAAAAATCGTGTATAATAGAGTTAGACTTTCAGCGTAGTAGAGTTAAAGTGTGCTTAGTAGAGTTAGAATTCCAGCGTATTAGAGTTGATGTTTACGCTTTAATCAACTCTATCACACTAACGGAATGCAACGTAGTAGAGTTAAATTTTTTTTGGTAGAGTTGACATGAATTAAAAATTGTGTATAGTAGAGTTAGAATTCCAATGTAGTAGAGTTGATTTTCGTGCTTTAATCAACTCTACTACACTAGTGGATTAGAGTTTAAGTGCGTGTAGTATAGTTGAGTTGTGATAAAAATCCCTGCATGATAGAGTTAAAAAGCTTTATAGTGACAGAGTTAAAGTGTGTTTAGTAAAGTTACTGACCTTTGTAATAGAGTTGATTTTGAAAACCTAGCCTACTTCTGTAGTAGAGCTTAAATTACGAATTTACCCCTCAGTTGTTAGCTTATCTGCCGCGCACCTAACTGATTCCTCCATAAGTGACACCATTGTAGCTTTCTTGAAGCTCCTTTGCTTTTTCCTAGGTCTTTCATTGTACTGCTTCTTCCAAGCTCCTTTGTTTTTTCTGTTTCCGTTTGGATCTATGGATCATATCATTTTGGTTTGTGGGATTTAGAGTTTTAAAGAAAGTCGATGGATAAAGAGCTGGTTCGAGTGTTCACAACCTGCTAAACGTCCAAGAAAAGTTTCAGCTTGTTCAAAATGTAAGCAACTAGGTCACAATGCCCGTACATGTCGTGAAAGCATTCATTCTTGAATAGTAGAGTTAACTCTTGTAGAAGACTTTGTACTTATTTACTAGAGTTAACATCGTTGTGGCAGAGTTAATTCTTCTGTGGTAGAGTTAGATCACATATGGTCTTTCGAATGGTAGAGTTATTAATTCTGTGGTAGAGTTAGATCACCTATGGTCTTTCGGATGATAGAGTTATTTATTATGTGGTAGAGTTAGATCCCCTATGGTCTTTCGATTGGTAGAGTTAATTCTTTTGTGGTATAGTTAGATTACTGATGGTCATTCTGTGGTAGATTCATTCATTCACTACCACAAGATACTTCCCCCGTAATTGTAAGTAATGAAAGACAATTGCAAGTATTTGTGCAACAATTTCGTAAAGAAGCAATGCGTCTTTGTGTGGAGATTTCTACTTTTTTATGGTAGAGTTAGTTCTTTTATGGTAGAGTATTGTACTAGTTTATGGTAGAGTATTGTACTTGATTATGATAGAGTAATTTGCTTAAATATGATTCAATACATTAAAAAAGTCATTTAGAGAATTTAGAGAATAACCAATCATTTAAATAAGTGTTCCAACATTCAAAATAACCAATCATTTAGAGAATTTAGAGAAAAAAGACAACCACTAATGGTTGAGAAATATCTTTGAGAATTTGTAATGCCAAATGCATACTTCACAAGCTTCTTCCATAGTTTCATCAATGCCTTCTTCGAATCCTTAGAAGAAAGGGAGAATCTCTAGGAATTCACCATTGCAAATACATCCTTCTCGAACATACGTTTGTTCTAGAATTAACAACTTATTCTCTCCTCGCCAACTGAGCTGAGCTGGTGCAATAAAGATTATGTGCAGTAGGTATCCAACGTATGTTAATGTATCAACAATTGTTGGTTGTAGTAGAGGTCTTAGGACTTGATAACCTTCCTGTCTTGTGTTATCTCCTAAACAAACTAGCACAAATCCATATAGCATTTTGGCTTATTCACATTCACCATTACTAGCTCTTAGTAGCATTTCCAAACCACCATCATGATTTACATTCACAAAAAACTCTCTTATACCACATCGGTATAGATCTTCCACATTATCGGCATTGCATAACCTTCTATGGAAATTGTTGAAAAGAGTATTATTTCTTGCAAAAGGATAGAATGGAACATTACCAACATATATATTCCTTAGAAATTCATTCTCATTGCATAGCTCTTTAAAATTCTTTGAAACGAGGCTGACACTGTAAATCTCCTCAATTCCTTCCTTTGCACATGTAGCTATGATGTTCGTTAAAATAATGTTCAGTAAGTCCGTTATATGTGTCTTGCGAACAATATTGCTTCATCTTGCTGAATTCATCTATCCAAAAGAAAAAAAATAGATACTCTTAGCTTTAGTATCAAAGTCAATAAAAAACTTGTACAAGCATCAACCTTAAATCTTATCTACAAACTATTACCTTGGTATAATTATGAACAAATCGGTTCCGGAAAAGTTTAGAAGCTTTTGATAGATTCAAAGGTGAAGATGAAAAGATTTTATCAAAGGTGAAGATGGAGATTTTAGAAGAAGTCTATATAGGAAATGTTATTTTTTACACGTTTTATACAAGCTTCAATGTATTCAATATTTTCCTTCATATACTCATTATGATTAACAATATAGACTCTTCAGATTCCCTTTACTTAAGTAAAGGGAATCTGAAGAGTCTATATTGTTAATCTAATGAGTATATGAAGGAAAATATTGAAGACATTGAATCTTGTGCCAATATTAAACATTATTAATCTACAATATTAAACATGACAAAATATTGACGTGTCACAATATAAATCGGTGGTTATATTTTCAACGAATAGACTACGCATAACAAACCATGAATATTCTACTAAACAGTAATGAACTCTATTATACTATAATCAAAATCTACTAAACAATTAAACAACTCTACTACACGAGGAAATGAACTACATTACACAGCAAATAAACCATATCATATTGTAAATGAACTCTACTAAACAGTTAATGAACCCTACTACACGAGGAAATGAATTCTACTATACGGTAAATGAACTCTATCATACTATAAATGAACTCTACTAAACAGTTAAGGAACCCTACTACACGAGGAAATGAACTCTATTTTTTTGGAAATGAACTCTACTAAACAGTTAATGAACCCTACACGCAGCTCATACATGTCGTGAAAGCATTCATTCTTGAATAGTAGAGTTAACTCTTTTTGAAGACTTCATACTTATTTAGTAGAGTTAACATCATTGTGGCAGAGTTAATTCTTTTGTGGTAAAGTTATATCACCTATGGTCTTTATGTGGTAGAGTTAGTTTTGAAATAGATCAAGTATGGTCTTTCGAATGGTAGAGTTAGATCACATATGGTCTTCGAATGGTAGAGTTAGATCACGTATGGTTTCGATAAGGAGAGTTAATTTGTTGTCAATAACCTATATATTCATATTTAATAAAACATGTACGACTATACAAATATATACTACTCTAAGATTATACAAACTAAGACTACACAAATCGGCAAAGCTACTACTCAAAGACTATACATAGACTATACAAATCTTCCAATCCAGCAGGAGGTCTTGGGATGATGTGATGAGGACGTTCTTACCACATAGTTTTGCGGGTCCTGGATCACTGCAAGCAATTTCCACTTCTATCGGAAGTTCCTCTCTAAATTCAATGGCGTATTTCAGCCGAGAGAAGTCGATGTACTCGTAAGTAAGACCTTCGAAGTTGCATCCGATGGCCAGACACTTGATTATCTTGAGAGTGTACACGCCACAGTCGCATGACTGTCTATCATCACGGCATATGGCCTACAAAAAAGGAGAACCATGTAAATGAACTCTACTATCGGAAGTATATGAACTCTATCACACATGTTATGAACTCTACTACACGGAAAATGAACTACACCACAAGGTAAGTGAACTCTACCACACATTTATATAACTCTACTACATAGAAAATGAACTCACCACCTCCACTATATATGTAAACTCTACTACACGGTATATGAACTATACTATACTGAATTTGAGTAACTTACTTGCATGACTCTATCACTGTAGCAACGAGGTTGCAAGTTGGGTCGGGATCGTATATGCGAACCTTCGCTTCTGTCAGATTAACTTCCACGGCCACCCAGTGGATGTTGTTAATATTATGAGGGATGTAGATCATGTCCACTACTCTCATCCACTGCTTGTGAGTGGCACATAATGTAGGTTGAATGCTCTGGAAGACATTTGTAAACCCACTGGGCCATAGGTACTTATCCTCCTTTCCCACGTAATCCCTTGTGTACGTGTGACACCAATAACCACAAAACAGTTGCTCGAGGAAAGCAATCCGATTACTTCTCTACGAGCTTGGAGTTTGCAACGATCTTTGCCGAAAGAGATTCATCCCAGACATCATATGTTGTAATAAAAAGAGTAACATAATTGTAATAGTACTCTAAATGAACTCTACTACAACAAAATTAACTCTAGTATACTTGAACGTATGCAATCGTGAAGCTAGCCATATTGAGAGATAGGCCATTTATGTTGTGGGATGATCAAGCGGAGAAAGAAATCCGCATTTGGACTCGGATTCCCGTAGACCGTAATGTCTCTACAGAAATTTAAAAATTTGTAAATAATCGACGAATTTGTATGCAACACAGCACATTCAAATAGATACTTACAATTCATGCTTCACATAGTTGCGTAGCCGAAGTATTTTTATTTTTGGAATCGGCCCAAAATGATCATATACACGAGAATGATGAACCACATTCTTATGAATCTTCTTGACAATGGAACAACTTTAGAAAGGTGATACATGTAAGAAGAAAAAAAGAACGGTAAATGAACTATACTAAACGGAAAGTCAACTTTACTATACGTCAAAAGAACGGTAAATGAACTCTACTAAATGGTAAGTCAACTCTACTATAAGATAGTATGAACTCTACTATACTGTAAATGAACTCTACTATACTTGAAAATGAACTCCACTATAAGGTAAATGAACTCTACTATACGGTAAATAAACTCTACCATACGAGTAAATAAACTCTACTACATTTGAAATGAACTCCACTACACTTGAAATGAACTCTATCATATTGTAAATGTACTCTACCTGGTTCTTAGCAAGTACTCGTGCCCGAGTCTCTTTCGGTAACACGTCTTCCATACAAACTAACTCCCCCTGTGTTTGTTTAGCCTTTTCAGGAGAATCCACCAGGTTTATGAGGCCAATCTGACATTCCTGGCTTCAGTTTTTCCTTATCGTAAGGTAGTTCTTCTTTTGACGGTTCTTCCTGATTCCTAACAACCCGTGATAATGGGCTGAAAGGGTCGGATGTCTCCTGACTCTCGATAACCCATTTATTCTACAAAAATATGAAATATGTCAACTCTATTAAACAGAACTATCAACTTTACCAATAAGAGTTATTAAACACGGGTTTACCTGGTTCGGTGGGATGGTATATTTGGTGCTAACTTGGGACACTTGGGTGTCATCGAGGTGAGAATCTGCATTTGTTGGTGCTGTTGGCTTAATTGTATTATGCACAACACCTGAACCTGCACTTGGTGTTTTCTACGAGTCCGAGTCCACCAGGCTAAGCCGCTCCCAAAGATGTGTATGCGAAGAGTAACTCTACTATGTTAGCTTGACAATTGGTAGAGTTTTTAATAGTGGTAGAGTTCATTTTTATGGTTTGGTATAGATGTATTGATCATAAGAATTGTTTAGTAGAGTTACATATATCTCGATCAAACCATTTATAAGCTCTACCAAAGTTAACAACCCACAACTTTATGTTTATATGATGTTTGTTCAAATATGTATGTAATGTTAACAATTCAATATTTGTACATAGGGTAAATCAGTCATAGTAAGTTTCATTCAAATAGAGCCATACATACCGATTTAAGATCCTGATATATAGAAGAATTCACTGTATCACCTTCTATGTCATCTTTGCGATTCAGAGGTTCAGGAGTTCGATGTGGTGGAGTTATCTGACCTCCACCCTCATCCCCATTCTCAGCCTTTTTGTTCTCTAGGCTATAAACTTGTGGTTGCGCCCTAGTCTCCTCCAGCCTAAGAATCCTCTCAAGCATGACTGTATTTTCTGAGGGGTTACGCTCCAGCCTAAACATGCGGTCAGCAAGCATTGTGGTCTCTGTCCTGGTTTCTAGTCTAGTCTCCTCCAGACGATATAAACGTTCAACAAATACGTTGTGATCGTGTCTCATCCCTTCGAAGGTTTTGGTCAAACCTCTAAGAATGTCAAGCAATGCACTCGACTACTCTGCCTTCTGATTTTATGTTTAACGACTCTCACCACATCCTTCAAGGTAGTGGAGTCATCCATCTCTTTCTTTTGTCTCTTCTCTTATTTCTTGTGTTTTTTCTCCTCGACCTTCTATTTTTTCTCCATATGTTTGAACTATTCCTTCTGTTTTTTTATTCTCTTTGCCTTTCTTCACCTGCTCATTTGAACGAGCACTACACTTGCTCATCTTCTCCTCGACATAAGCATATGCCTTCCTCTTATTACTTATGTCCCAGACAGATTCATCTAGACTAGAGTCAAATATGTCTCCAAGCATGGTGTCCACTTTGGGATCTGTAATATTGTCTGGCCATAAAGGCATTATCTCCAGAGGCTGTGTAGTTAGCTGCTTAAGACATACCTAGTAGACGAGAAAATGCTATTTATTAAACACAAATGAACTCTACTAAACCAACAATCAACTCTATTACACATAAATGAACTCCACTAAACAGTCAAAATAAGTCTATTAAACGTAAATGAACTTTACTACACATAAATGATCTCTAGTACACGTAAATGAACTCTACTACACTGGACTCTAGTACAGTAAAATCAACTCCATTGTACTTGAAAATGAACTCTACTATACGTAAATGAACTCTACTAGTAGCGTAAATGAACTCTGCTATACAGAAATGAACTCTATCAATAACCTAAACCAGCTCTACTACGAAAGCAATTTACCTTTCCATCCTATGTGTTTTAATGCTCCAACTTCACAATTTATTCGGGTTCAATGACTTGTTTTTTTGATTGGTCTCCATCGTAGAATGGGGACGTCACATTCTCTTTGATCCCCAAATATTTCAGCTAGTATGAGGATAAACTCAAATGCCCATACGAGAAGTGAGTGTACAAACCCATGTAGAGTGTAAGTAG
>JAKUCM010002037.1:0-67052 GCA_023374145.1 Lepidium sativum
AGATTACGTAATATCAGGATCGACTCTAATATATTAGAGGCCTGATGCAAAAAAAAATTAAAAGACCCTATTATATTGAAAATTTATATATTTTATATTGTTTTGAAATTTAAATTGTAAAGAAAATGTCTTTTTTTTTGTTCATGGTTCTTGTGCAAAAGCACTCTTTACATATGCAATAACAAACACGAATCAATCTTGTAATATTGCGAACCATATTATATATAGTATGATTTAAGTCTTAGGAATTTAATAAAAGAAATAAACACTAAATATGATTTTAAATTTTAAAATATTTTGGTCAGATACAGAGAAAAACAGACTAATAAATAAGCTCCTAAGCCAAATTTGAGAAGTATCTGCAGAATCACTGCATGCATATATATTTTTTCATCCGAAATATAAGGAGAGTTCAAATGAAAATGAGAGGAATTTCATTATTATCATAAAATAATTTACAATAGAAACACTTAATCGGTAAGTTTAGGCAGAGAAGTAAAACAATTAATTAAACAAATAAATGGAAGAACCTAACATTAAAAAGCATATGCATATATTATAAGGGTTGTCTTGTCAAGAACAAAGCCTGCGTGTCTTTCGATGAATGCTAAAAAAAGATGCGATTAAGGAGCAAAGAACTTTCCATATTTGGAAATTATTCGTGTGCAAGTACTTTTCATTTCGAGCCAACAACTAAAGCAATCAAACTTCATTTACAAAAGAAAAAAAAATAAACTAAGGGACAGATTATTAGGAGCTAGCTTGATCTAAAATCAACCATAATATAAAACTGTATTATTAATTCAAAAAAATTTACTTGCTCAACTTTTTCTAAGAATAGATACTCAACTCATTAAAATTAGAGATAACAACTTATTGTGTTGATGTATTAAAATTGGTAACTTCTCCTGAAAAATGATCGCTTTTGTTCCCTATCTAAAAAACTTCTCGAGACTAAAGAATTTAGTTAAATATTTTTCATTACATGTAATCTCAAAAATTTTGAATCATAAAGTTGATTAGGTTGACAGCTTGTGTTCTAATGCATTTAGAACTCTTTTCTTTTCAGGGATTTTTCTAATAATAATTTTTTTGTTAACAAAAAGAAATACGTGTCTAATTCTTTGTGGTTTGTCTAATTTTTCATTTTATAGTTTATGTACTTCCTAATGCAGTAAGAAGAATAACAAAAATCGTTTTAGGAACATTAAATAGACAATATAAAATACAATTAAGGGACAAGTTTTAAGTGCAATTACACCTCTCACGCACCTGCGAAAGAGGTCCTTAGTCCTTACCTTAAGTAAACACTCTTACTATATATACAAACTAGCTATAGTGTCCATGTTCATACATTAATCTCTTACTTACACACAGTTTTGTGGGGTCCTTTTCTCTCCAATCCTTCTTAAATTCCACTCTTCTCTCTTGTTTTGTGAGAATCAGAAAGCAACAACCTAAACATAATTATACTCTCTAGCTTTAAAAGGTTTTAAGATTCTCATAAAACACACAAAGTAGTCAGTGATGATGGTAATGACTCATGGTTACTCAATCACTGTTTTTGCTCGCTTTCTTGTGATTCTTTTTGTGATACAACTACACTTTGGGACAGTAACAGTAGCTCGGCACGCACCGGTTGTATCCTGGTCACCACCTCAGCCACCTATGGATGATTTTGATTGGTATCACAAGATCAACCGTTTCAAAAACATAGAACAAGACGCGTTCCGACCAACTCATCAAGGTCCTAGTCAAGGTATTGGACATAAGAACCCACCAGGTGCTCCTTAAAGTTACCATTTGGTTTACTCTGTGTTGTCTGAAATAGATAAGAAGAAAGGGAAGAAGTTACAAAACAGTTTCTTGTGGAGAGGTCAACAACAAGAATCAATCAACAAAGTGATTTTAGTTTTTTTTTTTTCCGGAGTATTAAACTTCATCCTTTACGAGAAAAGGCTATGAAGACATATATCTCTTGGGTTGCTTATAGTTTTTTTTTTCTTTTCGTTTTTGGTGTTTTTTGTTCTTTTCGTTTTTGTTGTTTTTTGTTCAACGTTGAGACCGAGATGTTCATTCTTTCTTATTAAATCGATGTTGTATCTTCTCGGTTAAAATAAAGTTGATGAGTCATGACATTTTTATTTTTATCATCAAACAGTAAATTAACTTACTTATTTTGAGGGATTAAACATGAAATCAAAAATAATACGCAATGTAATCTTATGCGAAATTTCAAAGATTTGAAATTTTTGTTACAAGAGTTTCAGTTTGATATATATATATATATATATATATATATATTATTAATCATAGTTTTGAAAAAATCATTGTAGCAATAGATGGTTATATTGTGTATTGTTTTCTATTTTGTAGGTTTGATTTGGATTTTCTAGAAAAGAAAGATAAATCTATAAAATAATAATGAGTTAAAAGAGTTATTTTTTTCAGCACAAAATCATTTACATATCTTATGTATAGAGTAATATGTACATGTTTAGTTAATTGTATAAACAAACATCAATATGACAGTATCTTATGTTTATACAATAAGCTTATATAAAAATATATTAATGAGATACAATCAATCATTTTAAAGGAAAAAATACGGGTCCGTTCAATTAATTTAGAAAATCATTTTTAATGTACTCTTGATATTTAAAATACCAACTATTTGTTCAAATGGATATTTAAAATGGTACGTTATGTCAAATACAAGGGGAACAAATTATATTTATAATTGTGGGTTGAGAAAAGATATTTTAGATTAACGATGGTGGGCACTTTAGAGAAAACACTTTTTGATTGAAGTTGGATTTGGAAAAAGGTATCTTCCACTGATGTTTTCGACTAACTTTTTTGGTTACGCGGATGATTCTTTGCAATCATTTACATATTTATGTTGAACATTTAAAGAACTGAAATCTTTGCAATTATATTAGTAGAGATCTAGCAACATATATTTTAGAGCTGACTAACCTAGAACTGAACAAAACAAAATCAATTTTTTCAAGTTTATTCCATAACTTAGGGTGTCAGCGCAACTACAAAAAATATTTTTTATATATTCTCTTTCAAAAGAATTTAAACTCAAAGTCTCCCAAAGTGCTTTGCATTCATTAATTACAAGTTTCTCACCACTCTTTTGACTAATATACAAACTAATTACACACATGTCAACGAATCTAAATTTATTTAATTTTTTTAACAGAAATTGTTAAGACAAAAACACATTTGGTTAAATGATTAAAAGTCTATGTATGCAGCATATTCTATTAGAGTATGGCTGTATAAGAATCATTTTAGTGTGGTTTTGGAGTTTAGAAGGTGAAAGTTGAATTCTCTTCAACACATAGAGAAGATGAGCCTATCATATAACTAAAAGAGTTGTTCTCTAGATTAACATCTTAGTCTTATGCTGTTCTTGGATTCCCAAATTGTTGAAGAAGAGAAATGCTATTGAAGTATATAGTAGGTTCTTGTATCTAGTATGTTTTAGATTTGTTATTGGGCTTTGTGTTGAAGCCTAGTTTGGTGTTTTCAGCGCTTGAATGGTTTAGTTTTTATGTTTTCTTTCCATTTAAATTACTTCATAAATAATAGTTTTCTATAGTATTAGGCAAGAAAACTATAAATAATTAGATAATCTTAGTTTTATTTATTTTATAGTTTGATTTTTATATGAAAATTTATTTATTATATATATATTTAATATATTAAAATTAGTTTATAATGATGATTCATGTTGTGTCACTTATGTTTTCATATCCATATTCATGAAAATTTTAGATATACATTCATTTATGATTTTAAATTCGTGTTAATTTATTTTAGGATTTTAGAAATGTTAGACCTGCAATTGGAGAAGCAAGCTCGAAGGCAAAGGATTAAGAGTTAGGAAGAGCAAAGTCGAAGCTACACATCTGAGCTTTAACAATCAAGCTCCCGACTCTGGTGCCGAGTAACACGGAAGAAGATGTTAAGAGCTTTAACTGCGCAACTTGAAAGAATAAGCACGCTTTCTTCAAGGTTAATGAAACTGACAGAGCTTTGTCAAGAGATCAAGATCAACCGATTTCAAGAAGAAGTGCGACGATCAAAGCAAGAAGATGATCTTTGTTTTGTTTTTCTGTTCTTATTCTCTTCCTTGACTTCATCTATATATACACATATATAGATACATATGTTTTTTGGTTTATTTGAACTGAACCAGGATTGCGGTTAAGTGTAAATCGATTTCGGTTCTGTGATTCAGTTTCAAAACACTTAACCAATTTGAAAACACTTAACCAACATTCCCCCACATGTGTTACAAATTGTACACATTCATATTGATGTACTTTGACTTGAATCAATACAGCATCAGTTTCATTAGCTCATCGTTGCCATACTCTTACAGATTACATGTCTGAAAATCGTATGTCCTTAAATTTATATTGTTGGTTAGAACATATTTTGTTCTCGAGAGTGTTAAGTCATTAAAACCTTAACACTAGTTGCAGCAAAACTTCAGAGTTGTCCAAGCTCTTCTTGAGTTGAACCTTTTGAACCAGAGTGTTTCAAGTTAATGAAGCTTCATGTAAGGTCTGCAAAGAGCTCCAACTCTAGTTTTTCAGTCTCATTTCCTTGGCTGTTTCAAGAACAAGTCGTCCACACAAACCCTTGGTAAATGGATCTGCAACATTCTTTGCTGATCTGACAAATTCCAGCGATAAGATTCCTGTTTCAAGCAGCCCTCTTATCACTTTATGCCTCAGCCTGATGTGCCCTTTCTTTCCATTATACAGTTTGTTCATTGCCACAGCCAATGCTGCTTGAGAATCACATCTCAATGACATGGAAGAGCACACTCCTTTGCAGCTTGGCAGATCTGACAGTACATTTCTGAGCCACTCAGCTTCTTGTCTTGCTAGTTCTACTGCAATTAGTTCAGCTTCCATGGTTGATCTAGCAATGCACGTCTGCTTGGTAGATTTCCATGAGATAGCACCACCTGATAATGTAAATACAAACCCACTGGTCGAGTTTATTTCATCATTATCTGTGACCCAATTAGCATCACAAAATCCCTCTAACACGCAAGAGGATCAGCCATAGTTTAGTGACCAGTTTATAGTTCCTTTCAGATACCTTAGCAGTCGGTTCATGGCTTTCCAATGAAGGCTGCTTGGGCTATGAGTGTATCTGCTCAACCTGCTCACTGCATATGCTATGTCAGGTCTGGTACAGTTCATCAGGTACATCACACTGCCTAGAACTTTTGCATATTCTTCTTGTTTTATGCTCTCTCCTCTGTTCTTACACAGATGAAGTGACGAGTCGTAAGGAGTTCTTGCAGAGGGTTCATTCCAGGCATCAAATTTCTTCAAGATCTTTTCTATGTAATGTGACTGATTTAGTGCAAAGCCCTCGTTTGTTTTCTGCACCTTGATCCCCAGGATCACATTTACTTCGTTCAAGTCTTTCATTGAGAACTTACTGCTTAGAAAATCCTTAGTTTCATTGACTATATGCAAAGACGTACCTAGGATCAACATATCATCTATGTAAACGCAAATGATAACATAATCATGTCCCATTACTTTACTAAACAAGCAAGTATCTCCAGAGTTTAATGTGAAGCCATTCTCTACCAAGGTAACACTAAATTTTTCAAACCACTGCTTAGGTGCTTGTTTGAGCCCATACAGAGATTTTTTAAGTTTGCATACCTTAGTCTCTTGTCCTTCCACCAGAAAACCCTCAGGTTGACACATATAGATCTCCTCATGTAGGTCTCCATTCAAGAATGCGGTTTTCACATCCATTTGGTGCACCACCAGTCTATGAGAGGATGACACTGCGATTAATAACCTGATAGAGGCAATCTTGGTTACAGGAGAGTAAGTATCAAAATAGTCTATGCCAAATTTCTTAGAGTATCCCTGGGCCACTAGTCTGGCCTTGAACCTATCTATTGACCCGTCTGGTTTCAGTTTTCTTTTTAAGATCCACTTGCATTTCATGGCTTTGCATCCATTTGGCAAGTCTACTAGATCCCAAGTGTGATTAGCCATTATGGATTCGTATTCTTGGTTGATGGCTTCTTTCCAGAACATGACATCAATGGTCTTCATGGCTGCAGAGTAAGAGATAGGATCATCTTCTGTGAGGAATGTGAACATGAATTCTTCACTCAGTTCATCGTATTCCACGATATAATTGGTGATGAAGTCTGACCCGAAGTCCTTCTGTGTCCTCATTCTTTTACTCTTCCTCAAACTTGCATCACAATTGTCTAAATTTCTTTTGTCAGGGCTTGGTTTTTCAGTACATGTGATATTATTTGTTTTAAATGGAAACACGTTTTCAAGAAATGTCACGTCTCTGGACTCTATTACATTTCCATAGGATCTAGACTTTGAATCAAAAGTCAGACACCTGTAGGCTGCGTTGTTATGTGCATAACCTATGAATATTGAGTCTAGGGTCTTAGGACCTATGTTCTGTTTCTTGAAGCTAGGCAATCCCACCTTAGCTAGACATCCCCATACTCTTAAGTAGACAAGGTTAGGTGAATAGCCTTTCCAGAGTTCGAATGGTGTTTTAGAACATCCTTTATGTGGTACCCTATTTAAGATAAAACAAGCCGATAAAATAGCTTCCCACCACAGTTACACTCTAACCCCTGAGCTTAAGATTAAACAATTCATCATGTTTTTAAGATTTCCTCTCAGCTATCCTGTTCTGCTGAGGGGTGTAGGGAGCAGAGAATTCATGAACTATACCCTCATTTATACAGAAAGAATTGAACCTGTCACTGGTGTATTCACCTCCTCTGTCTGAGCGTATTCTCTTTATCTTCTTGTCTAGCTGATTCTCCACTTCTGTCTTGTACTGAATAAAAACATCAAGAGCCTCATCTTTTGACTTCAACAGATACACCTGAGCAAATCTAGAAAAATCATCGATGAATGTTATATAATAGTTCTTCCCTCCTCTACTTGGAGTTCCTTTAAAATCTGCAATGTCAGAGTGAATCAATTCCAAGAGGGAGGTAGACCTACACACATTTTTGTTAAATGGTTTTCTGAAGTGTTTAGCTTCAATGCATATTTCACATTCCGATGATTTGGGCTCAGAGTTAATAGAGATTAGTTTCATGTCTTTTAATCGTTTGATTGATTTTGAGCTAACATGCCCTAGTCTTTCATGCCAAGAATTAAAGACACACGACACATAAGCAAGAGACTCATCTTTATTCACATTCATGGTTTCAAGTACAAACAGATTTCCACTACAAAAGGCCTTTCCTACATACTCTCCATTCTTGGTTAACACAAGCCTTCCAGAATCTATATTTGTTTTATACCAGCTAACATCAGTAATGCACTAGATATTAAGTTCCTACGCATGTTCTTAACTAACAGAACCTTTGTCAAAGTCAGAGTTCTACCCGAGCATAGTGTTAGATTCACCTCACCAATACATGTAACCTTCAGGGCGCTTGCATCACCAAGGAACACATTCTCACATCCCGAGCTGTCAATAGTTTTGAATAGAGACTCTTGGTTGCAGATGTGCCTTGTAGCACCTGAATCTACTATCCAGTCTACTTTGTCTGTGGTGGCATTCACTTCAGTTACCACAACAACTAAAGCTTCTGTCAAATTTGCGTTGACTTCTTCTCTCTCTTTGGGAGGCAGCTTACAGTCTTGCTTCTTGTGTCCCGGTTGGTTGCAGTTCCAGCATTGAACCTTTCTTTTGAACTCAGCAGTTTGTTTCTGGCCATACTTGTTCGGTTTCTGGTTCTTCTTCTTTTTGTTCCTGAACTTCCCATTAGAGCTTTCTACTAAATTCGTATCAGAATAGTTATAACCTTCTGTTCTGGAAGAATTCCCTTGAAACCTTCTATTAGCATCTTCGATCATAATATCCGAGATTAACTCGTCTAGGCTCATTTTCTTCTTTTCGTGTTTGAGCTTTGACCGATATTCATTCCACAAAGATGGTAATTTGTCAATGAGTACCAGCGCAGCCAGATAATTATCAATCAACATACCTTCAGATCGTATTCTGGACACGATTGCTTCATAGTCATGAAGCTGGTCTAAGATTAACAGATCATCTCTCATTCGGAAAGCTGTCCATCTTGAGGTTATGTACTGCTTCTTCCCTTCGTCTTCTCCGCCGTATTTCTTCTTTATGCTTTCCCATATTTCTCTTACAGAGTCCAATTTCACATATATATCGAACAATCTTTCCGAAAGATGTCGAATCAAGTGACCTATGTAGGTTCGATTATGTTCTTCAAAGCGAAGCTTCCTTCTCTTCTTCCTTTCTTCAATTGTGAGTTCGAAGAGTCAAGAGACTTACTCGCGACTGAGGACCCTATTTCCTCTTCCAGGACGTAGTCTATTCCAATTTCTTGAAAGAAGAAAAAAAGTTCTTCGGACCATCTCCGGTAATTTGCTCCGGTGAGTGGTTGCAATTTTGACAAGTCTGGAACCACACCGATTCTTGTCATCGTTGTCTTTGAATTAAGGTTGATTGTTAAAGACTGTTAGACTTGCAATTGGAGAAGCAAGCTCGAAGACAAATGATTAAGAGTTAGGAAGAGCAAAGTCGAAGCTACGCTTCTGAGCTTTAACAATCAAGCTCCCGACTCCGGTGCCGAGTTACACGGATGAAGATGTTAAGAGATTTAACTCCGCAACTTGAAAAAATAAGCACGCTTCCTTCAAGGTTAATGAAACTGACAGAGCTTTGTCAAGAGATCAAGATCAACCGATTTCAAGAAGAAGTGCGACGATCAAAGCAAGAAGATGATCTTTGTTTTGTTCCTTGACTTCATTTATATATACACATATATAGATACATATGTTTTTTTGTTTATTTGAACTGAACCGGGATTGCGGTTAAGTGTAAATCGATTTCGGTTCTGTGATTCAATTTCAAAACACTTAACCAATTTGAAAACACTTAACCAACAAGAAATGTGTTTGTTTAAGATTATCAGCATTTATTTATATTTTTTGACTTGTACTTATTTAAGATTTTAGACTCGTATATATATATATATTTAGACATGTAATCATTTAGATTCTTAAACCATTTTTATTTTCATAATATTGGTTTTAGATATTATTTAAAATTTATTTTGAATGGTGGTAGATTATGTAAAGATACGTATCTGATTAAATTATTTTAAATCTTTTATGAAATTAAAATCTATATATGTATGAAAGTTTAAGTTATTTTTAAGATATTATATTTATTTAAAATTATGATTTATAGTTGAATAAAATAATAATATAATTTTTAGAGATATAAATTTTTTTTTTTTTAATTTATTAAACTTTGTAACATTTTAAATGAGTTAATATATTATAAAGAGAAATTTTTAGTAAATAAAAGTGGCTACTTTGTTAAAATTTATTCCTAGTATACTTTTTATCCTTAATATATACTATCATCTAAATATATATTATATCTATTTGTATCGCTTCATATTACCCATTTGGAAATATCAAAAGGTTACAAAATGGTGATGAAAATAATAAATATATTAGATCAGTGACCGACGTTTATTCCTTACCAGGAGAAATTCTTGAGGTTAAGTTCTTTATTAATATTTATATTTCTATATGCAGTTCCACACTTTCTTAATCATAAAGCGGATACTCTCACCTGTCATCTCTGCTTATGATTCTTGATGTAACTCTCCAGTTTGTGTTATGACAATATAGTATGCCGTTGACAAAAAAAATAGATATTATATTATTATATCAAAGTATTTAAATAAGGAATTGGTATATGTATTATTATTTATTATTTTCTATATATTATAAATTATTTCCTATTAAAGTAAATATATAAAAAAAAATACTTTTATAAACTCAAATACAAATCAATCCGTCCGAAAAATGACAAAATCTTTTTACCAAACACACAAACTAATCACATGCACTTACGTATTTTTGTACCAACAAAAAAAATAATTATTGTAAATTGAAGTTGCTGATAAATAATCTTTAATATAATAAGTTCAGAAATTTTACTTTTTATATATTAAATACAGATAAAATTCATATAAATTTCAAGTACAATTAAACTATAAAACAGCAAAAAAGACAAAATAAATATCCCTGTTTATATTATGATAAATTACTTCTAAGTGTTACTTTAAAACTCTTTTTAATGTTTGTGGACACAAAAATTATATATGAACAAACTATTTATAAATATTAGAGATTTTAAATTTCCATTTATTTTTATATACTTCACTAACTTAAACATTTAAAAATTAAAATACAAGAAATGACACCCGTAAAATATTTTTACCAACTTTGAAATTTTTGGGATTTTATAGCATATATGTGAAATCATATCAAAGTATAAGAACCGTAAAATGAATTATATCAAACTATAAACATGAAAAATAGATTATAATATGGATTTACCTAGAAACCATAATGAAAGATTTTGGTATCTTAACTTTAATTTTTCGTTGATGAAACATTTTAATCCTTATCGTAGGTAATGGTGAAATGTGGTTTAAGAAAAAAAAATATTACTTTATTCATAATGTATATTATTGTTAATACAAACAATATATACGATGTGTGTATATAATTTTTTAACACAAACCGTATATACGATTTGTAATGTGTGTATTCATTTGTTATGGAACTTTATGTTCAACACAAACAATATATACAATTTTAATGTATATATATATTTTTTTTTCGAATTATCAAAAAGAATATTCCAAAATAATGCTAATTTTAAAATAGTTGAATTTTAACAAATCCGAAATTTTTAAATGAAAATAATTTTATGAATTTTGGTTAATTTTATACTTAGCAACAAATATATAGTATTAATTTTATTATATACTATATAGATACTGTTGATTAACAAACGTAATCAAAATATCTAGTAATTCGAAGGATCTTGTAGTTACATATATAATTTCGAATTATATATATAGATAATATTGTTCATTCGATTGTATATATTCAATCATATATATATATTATATAAATGTAATAAACAACTAATAATTTTGTTTAGTAACAAATTTTAATAACTAAATCCTAAAAATATAACACATAAATAAAAGTTGTGTTTTCAAAAGATTACATTTTTATTATATAAGAAGATTTCATGTTTTTTAAATATTGTTACAAATATTGTTTGTTATAATATAAACAATGTTTATGTAAAAGAAAATTGCTTAAATTTGATAAACCAAAAAAAACAATGTTAAATAAAACAAATAAAATTAGAAAAACAAATAAAACCAAATTAACTTTTATGAATTTAATAAAGAAATTTTCTTAAGCAAAATGAATAATTTAAGATAAAAAAATCTGAAATAACGATAAATTTTAAATTTTAGTTTGCATAATAAATAATATAAAAGTATGAGAAGGATAAAAAAATGAATAATCTTTTAAACTTTAGGCTTTTCGATTTTTTTTTTAAATTCAAGGTCTTTGCTGCGCCAGATATATCATTAGGATCATTATCAAGTTGTAGTTGTGCAGTTTCTTTCTTTACTTTTGAAGATTGTGTCTCAAAACCCTCTTTGAAAAGAACAACAAAAAATACGAAATTCTTTCTAATCAAATTAGTAATGGCTATTAAAAACTTTTGAGAGTTGTCAATCTACAAACAAATATATATATATATATATATATATATATATATATATATAACATAAGTTTGTTTTTAATCATAATCTAAAATACTCAACATATATATAGACAATATAGAATTGACGAGATATTTTTTTTTTAATTTCTCCGACAGTTTCGATTAAGTTTGCTACGGAATGATTAATTAATTGCTGAATAATGTAATCAAATTTCTCCAGTATTATTTCTAACTTTCACAATAATGTAACACCTATAAAAATATGAGGTATACATGAAAATCAAACAAACTTATAAATAATTAAAATTAATACCTATGAAAACAAATTATATGGTATATCATATTACATAGGATGATAAACTAAGACCATCCACATCAAATAACTTCATTGGGGGTTTTTAGAAAAAAAAATACAAAAAAAAATAAACAAAACACGGAGCTAATCAGGGTCCGCCAATATAGATGCTCTAAGATACTAAATACCTCAGAGATAACTTCTAGACCAAAAGGAAGATGGACATGAGAAATAATTAAAACAAACAGAAATTAAATATAAGTCAAGTCAATGTCAGTGAACGTAAACCGGTGATATACATTTTTGAAACTGATCTTAGATTACACGAATTTCTACATACATGCCACAATGAAGCACTGTGAACAAAAACCACAATTCGCCATAGAAATAAACCCAATAGTGAAAACCAGCGAAGAAGAAATATGGAGAATGATATATTTAAAAATATATAGAAGAAACAAAATTAGCTTACTTTGGGAACCGGTTAATTAATATTTGAATTACAATTGTTACAATATTATGCTTTGTTTTCTAAAATCTCAACATTGTCATCATTTCCTTCAAAACAATCAATAAGAAATACTTTCTTATTACAAATTTTGTAATCCAAATAGCACCATCCGTAATTATAATCTATGTCATGTCATACACTATAATGACATATGATCCAATCTATATTAAAAAGTATGAATGTTTAATTATCAACATATAAAAAGTATTTTGTATATATATGAAACAAAGTTTACAAATGATAAAATTTAATTACGTTTGTAGTATTGGCAAGTTTGTTAATTGTTTTCTTAAAAAAAAACACCTAAAACAATTTCAGGAACTTTCGAAAAAAAATATTTAGAAAACACAAGTTATCATCAGGAAAACTAAAAAGGAATAAATAAAAAAATTATTAGTTCATTAATTAAATGAACTAAGCAATAACGATAAAAAAACTATGGTATAATGTTGCCAAATTTTCAAAAAAAAAAATGTGTGCATCAATAAAAAACAATAATAATTGTATCATCACAAAAATAAGTAACCATTGAGAGAGAGAGATTATAAAATGTACATTCAAAAGTATAAAAGTATTAGAGACTGATATGACGTCGGTAGTATTCCAAGTCTAAACATTATATTACAATTACTAAATTTAATGATTTTAGATAAAAGAAATTGTAATGTAATTGAAAATAGTTTACCTTTAAATATTTTAATCTTAGCAAATTGCATAACAACAATTGTCTGATTGATATACCTTGATGAAGCCTTTTCTTGAAGAGTTTTGACATATTTTTACATAGTTTACACTCAATTCTAGCATCACTATATAAAATAGATTTTAATAAAAATATATTAAAAATATTGATTAAAATAGGATTGTAAAATGTACTTATCATTACAAATTTGGAAATGAAACCGTTTAGTTTTTCTTTTCCATTAGTCTAAGTGACAACTATATTTCAACATGAAACAACCGCTTAATAACATCCGTAGAAATATATTCGTTATTAAAAACAGAAATATGTTAATATAAAAATTATTTTCCATGGCTACATTCAATTATCAACATTTGACAAAGTTCTTTATTTCTGGTTTTGATCTTTCGATGAAAACGGTAAACCTCAACTCCGACTCCGAAACCTTCATGAAGATCATCAGTGTATAACATCAACATTGAAGAGTTTATGAGCTTTTTTGAAAAATATCGATTATTTCTTCCATTTCTTGAGGTGAGTCATAAGAAACATTCTCTTGGACTAAATTTTTAATAAAAATAAGTCTCTAATGGAAACTCTCTTAGATAAAACTTTTTGTTTTAATAAAAATAAAGTTTCGAATAATATTTCAAATAATAGATTTGGAATGATATTAGTTTCTAATATAACATATAATCTATATATAACAAAAACGTCATAATGAATCTATATATAATTTGAGATTTTTGTTTGTTTAGTAAATATTAATTTCGAATAATATCATACATGTATATTGTCATTTATTTTTAAATGTACTATAATGAAATTGAAAATAAGAGATATAAAAAACTTACTAATTAGACAATTATGATCGAGAGTCCCAACAAATAATTTAGTAAATTTTATAATTGGTTATTTCTGTTAGATTTTAGAACGAAAATAAGAGAAGAGTGGAGAGAATGTAATAGAGAGAATAGATCATTTATATTGCTTTAATATGGTGTTTACAAGAGGTGTTATTTATAGAGGGTACAAGGAGTCTTAGGAGAGCTCAAATCAGTCGCCGAGGTTCAGCCTTCAAGGCAGAAAGTGACGCGCCCCGGATCCCAATGCACTCCGGTCCCCGAGCTGAAAGCGACTCCTCCGCGCCTTGGTGATCCGCGCCTTGCCTCGGTCTTGACGAAAGGTAAGTAACGGTCACATGTGACCCTTAAGGTGAGTAACGGTCACATGTGACCCCTGTCGCCGAGGTACAGCTCCCAAGGAAGAGAGAGTGACGCGCCCCGGATCCCCATGTGCTCCGTTCCCCGAGCTGAGAGCGACTTCTCCATGCCTTGGTGATCCGCGCCTTGCCTTGGCCTTGGCGACTCTTCTCCAACGGTCATCTTCTTCTAGTTGGTGTCTCCTTAGGATCCAAGTCTTCGTAGCATCTTCTTCCTTAGCTCAAAACGATCCAAATCTCGTTTTGTGTCGGCGTTGACTTTTGTCGTTGACCGTTGACTTAGTCAACGGTCGCCCATGGATCGAGGTCCATCGTACCGCTCGGACATTGATCCCCGATCATCAGACTTCCCGCTTTGGTCTTCGGGTAATGACTGTCTCGGTCATCCGTCTTCCCGCTACGTACCGCGGGTAGTCATTCTCTCGATTCTCAGACTTCCCGCCTCGTACCGCGGGTAACAGATGTCTCGATCATCAGACTTTCCGCCTCGTACCGCGGGTAGCGGATGTCTCGATCATCAGACTTCCCGCCTCGTACCGCGGGTAGCGAATGTCTCGACCTTCAGACTTCCCGCCTTGTACCGCGGGTAGCATTTTTCTCGACCCGGTTCTCCGACTGGTACTGACTCGTACCGCAGTGCCTATTTCCTCGACCCGATAGCACCTTCAGATCCACCATTTTCTCCGACCGTATTCTCGACCCGATTGACAACTCTTCCCGGTCCGATCATACTCGTGACCCGATACCTTATTTCTTTGACCTTGTAGATATTTTGATGGCCTTGATAGGTTTTGATCAATACTCCCCCTCAAGTTTAACCGTCTACATAGTAGATGTTAAACTTGGAAGACCCACGGCCATACCTCATTAAAAACCTTTAGAGAGAAAACCACTTTTGGGACAAAACTCTCTTAAGGGAAAAAGAGTGTACGAGCCATGGGAAAGGGGACCTTTGATCAAGGGTGAGTGAGGTCCACGAGTCCAAGCTTTGGGTATATGTGCTCACATACCTTGTGACTCGCGGCTTTGGTGAAGATATCTGCCAATTGGTCTTCACTTTTTGTGAAGCATGGTAGGATGACTCCTTCTAGGATCTTTTCCCGAACCTTGTGGCAATCGATCTCAATGTGTTTCGTCCTTTCATGAAACATGGGGTTGGATGCTATGTGAATGGCAGCTTGATTGTCACAATGCATGGTGATGGGATTAGCTTGCTCAATTCCAAGATCCTTTAGGAGAGCTTTCAGCCATGTCAACTCATTTGTGAGGTTCTTCATTGCTCGATACTCCGCCTCGGCACTTGAGCATGATACAACCTTTTGCTTCTTTGTTTTCCATGTTACCATATTTCCTCCAATGAAGGTGACATAGCCGGTGGTTGACTTTCTATCATTGCGATCCCCGGCCCAATCCGCATCACAATATCCTACTATCTCGGTGTTGTCATTCTTTCCCATCCATATGCCTTGTCCCGGGCTTCCCTTGAGATAACACAAAATCCGATCTACCATACTCCAATGATATTTTGTGGGATTTTGCATGTGTTGGCTCACTTGGTTGACGGCAAAACACAAATCCGGTCTTGTTATGGTCAAGTAGATCAACTTTCCCACAAGACGTCTATATTGAGTTGCATCTTGAAGCGGTTCTTCATTTTTCTCCCCCTTTCTCGAGACCTTGTATCCATCCTCTAAGGGTGTTTTGGAGGGCTTACAACCTAATTTTCCTGTTTCACATAAAAGATCAAGTGTGTACTTTCTTTGGGACATGAAGAGGCCGTCCGGTAAGCGGCACACTTCAATTCCTAGAAAGTACTTTAGTGCTCCAAGATCTTTAATATCAAACATGTATTTAAGATAACACTTAGTAGAAGAGATACCTTCTTTATCATTCCAGGAGAGAATCAAATCATCCACATATATAAGGACGATCACAATGCCTTTTGGACTATGAAGATGGAATAATGTGTGATCGGCTTCCGATCTCTTGAAGCCTCGAGTCAAGAGGGTTGAGCTCAACTTGTGGTACCATGCACGTGGGGATTGTTTAAGCCCATATATTGCCTTTCGGAGTCTCAATACTTTTCCGGGGGCTACTTTGTGCTCAAGTCCCGGTGGTGGATGCATATATACTTCCTCCTCTAATTCCCCTTGAAGAAATGCATTCTTCACATCCATTTGCCACAATTCCCATGATAGGTTGGTGGCAAGAGAGAGAATTACTCTTACGGTATGTAGTTTTGCCACCGGAGCAAATGTCTCAATATAATCCTCTCCATATGTTTGAGTAAAACCCCTTGCCACTAACCGAGCTTTGTATCTCTCTATTTCTCCGGTACTTTTGAACTTAATGGTGACGATCCACCTAGAGCTCACCGCTCTCTTTCCCGGAGGAAGAGTTGCTTCTTCCCATGTTTGATTTTTCTCCATGGCATGAGCTTCAGCATCCACGGCCTCACACCATTCTTTGGTGTTCTTTGCTTCCTCATATGTCTTTGGGATCTGATGCATTTCTATCTTCCCAAGGAACGCCTTATGATCAGGGGGTAGAAGGTCTAGAGAACACTTTTCTTGGATCGGATGAGCCACCGCTTCATGATTGTAGTAGACCCTTGTATTAATCCAATTTGACGGGTCCTTCCTTATCCTTGTGCTTCTCCTTAGAGGGATAGACACAGCACTTGTGTCCTCATTTCCATGGCTGTCTATGTTGCTTACTTCTTCTTCCCTTTCCTCATCGGTTCAACATTGTCCGTGGGATGTGTTCCATGTTCTTGAGACCCACTTCCCATTTCTTGAGATGAGATAGATGGTGCTTCTTGAGGCTGAGCTGGATTATTTGTTCCCTGATTTGAGTCCACTTGATTTTCTTGGACAGGATTGCCTAGATGGCTGAGTAGATGTCGGAGACTTGCTGTTCTGTCCGAGGTGGAATTTGACAAATCTTTTAGGCTCTCCCATTCTATCTTTTCGAAGTAGCTTTGGTCTTCAAGGAACTTTACATCTCTTGAAACATATGTCTTATGATTTTCCGGATCAAGACACTTATACCCCTTTTGTGTTGTAGAGTATCCAAGGAACATGCATTTGGTGCTCTTTGCATCCAATTTATTCCTTTGTTCTCCTGGAATTAACACAAAGCAAACACATCCAAATACTCTAAGATGATCAATAAAGGGTTTGTTTCCATTTAGTACCTCGAAGGGTGATGCATCTTTCAAGACTTTAGTTGGGATTCGATTTATAAGATAACAAGCTGCCATAACCGCATCTCCCCAATACTTCTTTGGCACTTTCATATAGAACATCATGGATCGTGCTACTTCCATTAAATGCCTATTCTTCCTTTCGGCTACTCCATTTTGTTGAGGAGTATAAGGACAACTCGTTTGATGAATGATGCCATGTTTGCTTAGATGTTCTCGGAATTTTAAGCTTGTATACTCTCCTCCATTGTCCGACCTTAGTACCTTTATGTTAGCATTGAATTGATTAGTTACATATTTTTGGAAATTTACAAAGGCATCATATACACGATCTTTAGATGGGATTAATGTAAGCCAAGTATATTTGGATTTTTCATCAATAAATGTCACAAAGTACTTGAGATTATCCCTAGATGTGCAAGGTGATGTCCAAACATCCGAATGAACTAAATCAAAGCATTTTTCATAAATAGTACTAGAATTCGGAAATATGGATTTGCAATGTTTTCCCATAATACAAGCCTCAAAACTTAAATTATCAAAGGAAACATTAGGCAACATTAATCCTAAAGCACGAGCATGTGGGTGTCCTAGACTAGCATGCCAAACGGCATTTAAGCACTTAACAACATTAGAGCTAAATAATGATAAGATAGGTGTATTTGAGATGGAATCCTCAAGCACATAAAGGCCGCCTCTTGTTTCTCCTTTTCCAATCAGCTTGCCACTTTTAATATCCTGAAACCAAACTTCATTAGGCCCAAAGATCACATGACAATTCAAATCGGAGGTAATACGTTTAACGGATAGAAGATTTGAATTGAAACTAGGCATATAGAAAGCTTTGGAGTTTTCTCCAAAAACTTTTAAATTTCCTAAGCCTTGAATAGCTACTTTCTCACCATTTGCTACTACTACATTCCCTAGAGTAGGATTAGTATTTTCTAGGAGATTTGGGTTGCTTATCATGTGATGAGAAGCTCCCGAATCTATTACTAAGTTCCTACTTGGTGTATGAGTAAAGAAAGTGGTACCGGAATTGGTAAGTGAATTAATGGCTTTGATTAGGGCCTCCAAATCTGATTTCTTAATTACTTCGTTAGATGTTGCCAATGCGGTTCCTTCTTGAGGTTTCTTGACGGAGCTCTCTCCGGAGTGATTGTCTTGGTTTGGCTCCTCTTCAATCTCTTGAGATAGATTAGCCTTGGAAACCTTTTGAAACTTGCTAGGCTTGAGATGTGGATGAAGAATCCAACACTTATCTTTGACATGGCCGGTACGTTTGCAATGATCACAAACAAGATTCTTCCTTTTATCATCTCGCTTGTACATTACTCGATTGGCGGATGGGAGCTCCTTCTTTCCACCAAATATACCACTTGACCCTTGCTCCTTGTGTAGTCGAGAACAAATTTCTTCAAGACTTGGTAGTTTCTTGTCTCTTAAGATATGCTTGATAAGATCATTAAACTCCGGATTTAAGGTTAGTAGGAGACTGAATACCTTATCTTGTTCTCGGCGTTCTTGAAGAATTTCAGGGTCAATGGTGCTTGGTCGAAGCGCCTCATATTCAGCCCATAATGATCTCCATGTTCCAAAGTGTTTGGAGAAGTTGGATTCATCTTGCCGAAGTTCATTTAATTCTTTTTGAACTTCGAACACTCTTGTGATATTTGTAATATCCCCAAAGACTTTCTTGAGAGTATCCCACAACTCTTTTGCACTTTCACAATAAGAGTATGCTTCGAGGATTGATGTCTCAAGAGAGTTTTGAATAATTGCTTTGACAACTTGGTCTTCTTGAAACCATTTGTCTTCTTCATAAAGCTTCTCATTGTCACTTTGAGATTCTTCATCTTCTTCCGATGAGATGGCCTTTTTTGTTGGAGGTTTTGTCCTCACAATGTGCCTCCAAAAACCGCGGCCACAAATTGTGGTTTTAGCGGTTCGAGCCCACACTAAATAGTTGTTCCCTTTGAGAACGATTGGAATAATCAAAGCTTTGTTATGCTCCATGATTTTTCAAGAAAATATCCAATGGATAAAAGAGTGTTTCTTCAAATGAGTTGAAGAAACCGAGTGAGAGTAGAGAATTGGATCAAAGAAGATGAGAGAATATAGAATAAAGAGTAGAATATGAGTGGAAGTCTTAAGGAATCAAGAGCAAAGCTCTGATACCATGTTAGATTTTAGAGCGAAAATAAGAGAAGAGTGGAGAGAATGTAATAGAGAGAATAGATCAAATTCATTGCTTGAATATAGTTGATACAAGAGGTGCTATTTATAGAGGGTACAAGGAGTCTTAGGAGAGCTCAAATCAGTCGCCGAGGTTCAGCCTTCAAGGCAGAAAGTGACACGCCCTGGATCCCAATGCACTCTGATCCCCGAGATGAAAGCGACTCCTCCGTGCCTTGGTGATCCGCGCCTTGCCTCGATCTTGACGCAAGGTAAGTAACGGTCACATGTGACCCCAAAGGTGAGTAACGGTCACATGTGACCCCTGTCGCCGAGGTACAGCTTCCAAGGAAGAGAGAGTGACGCGCCCCGGATCCCCATGTGCTCCGTTCCCCGAGCTGAGAGCGACTTCTCCTTGCCTTGGTGATCCGCGCCTTGCCTTGGCCTTGGCGACTCTTTTCCAACGGTCATCTTCTTCTAGTTGGTGTCTCCTTAGGATCCAAGTCTTCGTCGCATCTTCTTCCTTAGCTCAAAACGATCCAAATCTCGTTTTGTGTCGACGTTGACTTTTGTCGTTGACCGTTGACTAAGTCAACGGTCGCCCATGGATCGAGGTCCATCGTACCGCTCGGACATCGATCCCCGATCATCAGACTTCCTGCTTCGGTCTTCGGGTAATGACTGTCTCGGTCATCCGTCTTCCCGCTACGTACCGCGGGTAGTCATTCTCTCGATCCTCAGACTTCCCGCCTCGTACCGCGGGTAACGGATGTCTCGATCATCAGACTTCCCACCTCGTACCGCGGGTAGCGGATGTCTCGATCATCAGACTTCCCGCCTCGTACCGCGGGTAGCGAATGTCTCGACCTTCAGACTTCCCGCCTCGTACCGTGGGTAGTGTTTTTCTCGACCCGGTTCTCCGACTGCGGTACGTACTGACTCGTACCGCAGTGCCTATTTCCTCGACCCAATAGCACCTTCTGATCCACCATTTTCTCCGAACGTATTCTCGACCCGATTGACAACTCTTCTCGGTCCGATCATACTCTTGACCCGATACCTTATTTCTTTGACCTTGTAGATATTTTGATGGCCTTGATAGGTCTTGATCAATACATTCTAGCCATAATCTAGAAGTTATGCCATTTTGTAAGCCGTCAGGAACTACATTGGTTTAGTTAGAAAGTTGAGCTTGATCCTTTTTGCTATACATTTTCATATGTTCTATCTACACATGAGATCTATTGAAGCAAAGTGCAACACAATGCAATGTCAATTTGAAATGAGATATGGTCCTTAGCCAAGTTAGGATAGTTTCATATGTTGCATCACGATGACCATAATATAGAACCTTTGTTAACTGTAAAACTCTTCATGAACTACATTGGTTGTGTTACAAAATCGAGCTTGATTCTTAAAACTATCCATGTCCATGTGATCCTCTTACACATGTGATGTTTTTAGCTAAGTGCAAGACAATGTTATACCACTGTGACATAAACTAGTGCTCTAAGCAAACATTAGGTAGTTTTATAGTTTGCATCACGATTATTCTGGCCATAATCTAGAAGTTATTCCAATTTGTGAACGTGCCATGAACTACATTGGTTTATTTAGAATGTGGAGCTTGATCCATATAGCTACCCATGTTCATATGATCCTTCTACACATGTGATCTCTTTAAGCAAACTGCAAGAAAATGTAATGTCAATTTGACATGAGATAGTGTGCTAAGCCAAGTTACGGTAGTTTCATATGCTGCATCACGATCATTCTGGCCATAATCTGGAAGTAATGTCAATTGGAAAAACCCTTTATGAACTTCTTTGGTTGAGTTATGAACTCGAGCTTGATTCGTAAACGTATCCATGTACATGTGGTCCTTTTACACATGTGATGTTTCAACCTAAGTGCAGAGCAATATAATGCCACTTTGACATAAAATAATGCGCTATGCAAACTTAGGGTAATTTCACAGGTTGCATCACGATCATTCTGGCCATAATCTAGAAGTTATGCCATTTTGTAAGCCGTCAGGAACTACATTGGTTTAGTTAGAAAGTTGAGCTTGATCCTTTTTGCTATATATTTTCATATGTTCTATCTACACATGAGATCTATTGAAGCAAAGTGCAACACAATGCAATGTCAATTTGAAATCAGATATGGTCCTAAGCCAAGTTTGGATAGTTTCATATGTTGTATCACGATGACCATAATCTAGAACCTTTGTTAACTGTAAAACTCTTCATGAACTACATTGGTTGTGTTACAAAAACGAGCTTGATTCTTAAAACTATCCATGTCCATGTGTTCTTGTTGTGAGTTTGAGTACATATTGCGAAAACTTAGAGAATAAGAGATTGGAGAGTGTTTTGAGAGAATTTGAAGAGTGCTTCCATTAAAACTCCATAGAAACTCAAAGATACAATTGTTTAGCTTAAATAGACAGAAAAATCGCAAAGGAGAAGAAGAGAAGAGAGAGAGAAGAAGTCGCTGGAGGCTGGAGGGGACCACCTGAGGTCGTTGGCGGCTGGAGGGGACCACCTGCTCTTCATGCGCCCAGCCGGGACTACTCTGAAGCTGCACGCGCCCAACGGTCATATTCCTGGGACCACTTTGACCGTTGGGGAAGATCCATACACCCTATCCATCTAACGGTCGCCTCATAGCTTGCTTCCCAAGTCTCATTGCCTTGCGCCCTACGTCTTCACGCCTTGCGTCTCACGGCTTCTCTTTTTCCCGAAGTCGCGCCCAACCGAAGTGATGTGCGTCTTCCGATCTTCCTAAGGATAAATGTCACTAGGCCTCTGGGATTTGTTGGTGTGGCCTAGTGAGGATGCTTGGCCAATACTCCCCCTCAAGTTAAGCCGCAATGTAATAGAGACTTAGCTTGGAAACCCCAAAGCATACACCTCGGTAAAAACCTCACAAAGGAAAACCCATTGGGACAAAACCTTTATGAGGGAAAAAGAGCATGTATACTTTGAGGTTAGGAGACATGAGGTCAAGGGCAGTCAAGGCTTACAAGTCCAAGTTTGCCATAAATATGGTTGCAAACCTTGGAGCTTGCTGCCTTGGTGAAGATGTCTGCCAATTGGTCTCCACTTGGTGTGTAACACGGAAGGGTCACTCCCTGAGATATGCGTTCCCGAACTTTGTGGCAGTCTACTTCAATACTCTTGGTCCTCTCATGAAAGACTGAGTTGTTGGCTATGTGAATCGCTGCTTGATTGTCGCAATGCATTATGGTCGGTTCATTGGTGTCATACCCTAGATCTTTGAGAATACTCCGGAGCCATACCAACTCATCCGTTAGTTTCCTCATTGCTCGGTATTCCGCTTCTGCGGTAGAGCAAGCCACCACCTTTTGCTTCTTGGTCTTCCAAGTCACCAAGTTCCCTCCAATGAATGTGCAAAAACCAGTAGTAGACTTCCTATCGTTCCTATCACCTGCCCAATCAGCATCACAATATCCAGATATTGTAGTACTATTATGCTTACCCATCCAAATGCCTTGGCTGGAACTCCCTCTTAGGTACCGAAGGATGCGCTCAAGCATTGACCAATGATGCTTTGTGGGAGTTTGCATGTGCTGGCTGACTTGGTTTACTGCAAAACAGAGGTCAGGACGAGTTATGGTAAGGTAAATAAGCTTACCTACAAGTCGCCTGTACAGCATTGGATCCTCATATGGCTCAGCCGCATTCTCCCCCTCTCGATGAGCCTTGTAACCATCATCAATCGGCGTTTTGACAGACTTAGAAGTCTCCATTCCTGTCTCACACAACAAATCTAGAGTGTACTTTCGTTGAGAGAGAAATAAGCCGTTCGAGAAACGACAGATCTCAATCCCTAGAAAGTACGTCAACTCCCCCAAGTCTTTGATGTCAAAAATCGAATGAAGATAAGACTTAGTTTGGGAAATACCTTCCTTATCATCGCCGGTGATGATAAGGTCATCCACATAAATGAGCACAACCACAATTCCTTGATTCCGCCGGAAGGTGAACAAAGTGTGATAGGCTTCAGACTTTACAAAACCACGATCACGAAGGGTATGGCTCAGTTTATGATACCAAGCTCTTGGAGATTGCTTCAGCCCGTAGATAGCTTTCCAAAGCTGGAGAACCTTTCCTGGATCAAACCTAGACTCAAGTCCCGGCGGTGGAGTCATATACACTTCCTCCTCAAGTTCTCCTTGAAGGAAAGCGTTCTTGACATCCATCTGCCATAAATCCCAAGATAGATTAGTAGTTAAGGAAAGCACAACCCTTACCGTATGAAGCTTGGAAACCGGAGCAAAGGTGTCTGTATAATCCTTCCCGTAGGTTTGAGTAAAGCCGCGTGCAACAAGACGTGCCTTGTAGCGTTCAATCTCTCCATTAGCCTTATACTTAATGGTAAAGACCCATTTGCAAGAGACGGCTTTCTTTCCCGGAGGAAGTTCAGCCTCAGCCCATGTGTTATTAACATCCATTGCGGCGGCTTCAGCATTGACCGCCTCCATCCAGGCAGGGTTTTGACTAGCTTCAGCAAACGTCTTGGGTACCTGATCCAGCTCAATCTTCCCAAGAAAAGCTTTAAACTGAGATGGTACAAGGTTCATAGAGAATACCGCTTGTGTTGGATGAGCTATAGCAAAGGCATTGTAGTATGTCCGTGTTTCTACCCATCGTGAGGGATCCTTACGCACCCTCGTACTACGACGAAGTGGCTGAATGGGCTGAGAATCACGAACCGGAACAGACCCATCATCATGCAAGCCCGACGTCTCGGAAGTCACAGGCCGATCGGTATACGCGGTTGGGTTAGAGTCCTCGGCCGGATTGACAGTCAGAACTGGATGAGACGTTGGGTAGGATGCGTCCGGAGCATTAGCGGAAGGACTATGAGTCGAGTCGGGAACAGCATGTGTATGTGTCTCGGTATCGGAAGGCACGGATCGAGGCGGAGACTGTGAGCTTGAAGGACGCGTCCCAGCGGGTGCAGCATCCGTTTCCCGAGAGAGACCTAAATGTTGGAGGAGAAGCCGCAAGCTGGCGGCTCGGTCCAGATTTGGCTCGGACAAGTCCTGAAGATCATCCCACGTAGTAGCATCATACAATCCTCTATCTTCCAAGAATTTGACATCACGAGACACATACACTCTCCTTGACTCCGGGTCATAACACTTATAGCCTTTTTGTGTCGGAGAATAGCCAACAAACATACACCGTTTACTTTTGGCTTCAAGCTTGTTGCGAAGATCTCCGGGAACTAAGACAAAACAAAGACACCCAAATACACGTAAGTGATCTAAATGTGGTTCAGTTTTGTTAAGTACCTTAAATGGAGACACATCCCGAAGAATCTTGGTAGGAGTTCGATTAATCAAATAGCATGCTGTCATGACAGCATCTCCCCAAAAATGTTTTGGAACGTGCATATGAAACATAATTGCTCGGGTTATTTCCATTAGATGCCGATTTTTACGTTCGGCCACACCATTTTGTTGCGGATTATAAGGGCAACTTGTTTGGTGAAGGATTCCTTGTTTGGCAAGGTCTTCTTGGAACACACGACTCATATATTCACCACCATTATCCGTTCGTAATACCTTCAATTTAGCATTAAAGTGATTAGTGATGTAAGCTTCGAAATTTTTAAATGCATCAAACACTTTATCCTTTGATGGCATCAAGGTGATCCATGTGTATTTTGACTTCTCATCAATAAATGTCACAAAGTATCTATGTCTATCCCTAGATATGCACGGTGAAGTCCATACATCGGAATGAACAAGATAAAAGCAATTATCATAAATGGTCGGTGATAAGGGATAAACCGTTTTGCAATGTTTTCCTAATATGCAAGCTTCACAATCACTAAAATTGTCAAAGGATAATTGAGGTAACATAAGATTCAAAGCACGAAAATGAGGGTGGCCAGCCCTTGCATGCCAAACAGAGGGTTTCAAGCCAATAGCCGAATTCGAAAAACCAACATTAGTGTTATAAAACTTAGAAAACATCTTAGAATCTTCAAGGATGTACAATCCATCTTGGATTCTGCCTTCTCCGATCATGCTCCCAGTCTTAATATCCTGAAACTTAACTCTATTAGGACCAAAGATAACATAACAATTTAGATCATTTACAACTTTCCTAACCGATAACAAGTTTGAGGAGAAACCGGGCATAAAGAAAGCTTTCATTTTCTTGTTAAGTAAGCCTAAATTCCCTACACCACTAACCGATACCTTAGCTCCATTAGCAATTACTACACTCCCTAAAGCTGGTTCAATATCACTAATTAGCCCCCTATCACTAATCATGTGGTGAGAGGCTCCCGAGTCAATGATAATCGGCTTAAATAAGGAATGTGAGAAGAGACAAATACCAGAATCCCTTAGAGACTTAAGGGATTGAATGAGAGCTTCCAAGTCTGCCTTCTTAATCACCTCTCCTTGGAAAGAAGATGAGGCAGCGATTCCTTGTTCTTGCTGTCCAGCCGAAGAGGATGAACCCGAAGAGAAAGGAGCTAGAGACAATTGATTTGATTCATCCGACTTCTCTTGAGTGAGGTTAGCCCTTGCTTCTTTGAACTTAGCTGGCTTAAGATGTGGGTGAAGAATCCAGCACTTATCTTTGGCATGACCTTTCTTCTTACAATGCTCACATATTAGCCTCTTCTTATCTTCGGTCTTAACTTGAGCTTTGTTGGCAATTATTAGACCCGAACTTCCCTTTCTTTCCAATAGACCAATAGACCCTTGTTCCTTCTGGATTTGAGCACAAACTTCTTCAAGACTAGGAAGTGAATGAGTAGTAGCCGCAGTCCTCAAGATATGTTTAACAAGATCCGTATAACATGGATTAAGATTCATCATCAAACCGAGAACTTTATCCTCTTCACTTCTACTCATAATTACCTTAGGCTCCAATGTCATTGGTCTAAGCATATCCATCTCAGCCCACAAAGATCTAAATCTACCAAAGTATTCCGTAAATTCCATGTCATCTTGGTAGAGACTACTCAATTCCTTCTTAACCTCAAAAACCCGAGTAAGACTTGAAATATTACCATATACTTTCTTCAAGGATTCCCATAGGTCTTTAGCTGTCTCACAGTAGTAGTAGGCTTCTAATATGGGTTTGTCTAGTGATCCCAAGATGATAGATTTGACCGATTGATCCATGAGGAACCAATCATCATCCTCATCAAGCACTTCCTCATCTTCTTCACTTGATGTGGACTTCTTTAAGGGTCTATCTTTGACTATATGACTCCAATAGCCTTTCTTTGTGCAGATGGTAGTCTTTGCAGCTCTAGCCCACAGCAAGTAATTCGGCCCTTTAAGCATAATAGGAACCACTTGTAGTTTACTTGGATCCATTTTGAGAAGGAAAGATTACACCTTTTTGTGCCGGCTGAGAGATGACCCAAAGAAAGACTTAAAAGGTTGGAGCTTTCTTGAAATCACGAACAGGAGAGACCAAAAAAAACTTCTCTTAAGAACACCAGAGAGCACCGTCTCAAGAAGAGAGAAAAGACTTGACCTTTTCCCTTTAAAGCTTCCGGTAAGGCTTCACAAGAGAGATTTCGAGATTTCCTTGAGTTTGGATGAGAAAAGCTTACTCTTTTGATGCTAAAGCTCACCAAAGATCCCAGCTTTTCTGTATATAGGACTCAAAGATAGCCTTTTTCTTCAAAACTTTGAGAAGAGCCGCAAGGAGGATGCGCCCCGGAGGTAGAACCAAAGCTTTTCACGGCGAGTTTTGAGTTTCAAGGACTAGACAATAGAGAATAAAAATAGAGAGTGATGAAAAGAGATTAATGGAAGCAAGGTGAGAGGATATCACTGCTCTGATACCATGTGAGTTTGAGTACACATTGCGAAAACTTAGAGAATAAGAGATTGGAGAGTGTTTTGAGAGAATTTGAAGAGAGCTTCCATTAAAACTCCATAGAAACTCAAAGATACAATTGTTTAGCTTAAATAGACAGAAAAATCGCAAAGGAGAAGAAGAGAAGAGAGAGAAGAAGTCGCTGGAGGCTGGAGGGGACCACCTGAGGTCGTTGGCGGCAGGAGGGGACCACCTGCTCTTCACGCGCCCAGCCGGAACCACTCTGAAGCTGCACGCGCCCAACGGTCATATTCCCGGGACCACTTTGACCGTTGGGGAAGATCCATACACCCTATCCATCTGGTCGCCTCACAGCTTGCTTCCCAAGTCTCATTGTCTTGCGCCCTACGTCTTCACGCCTTGCGTCTCACGGCTTCTCTTTTTCCCGAAGTCGCGCCCAACCGAAGTGATGCGAGTCTCCGATCTTCCTAAGGATAAATGTCACTAGGCCTCTGGGATTTGTTGGTGTGGCCTAGTGAGGATGCTTGGCCAATAAGATTGTGTGCTAAGCCAAGTTACGGTAGTTTCATATGCTGCATCACGATCATTATGGCCATAATCTGAAAGTAATGTCAATTGAAAAAACCCTTTATGAACTTCTTTGGTTGAGTTATGAACTCGAGCTTGATTCTTAAACATATCCATGTACATGTGGTCCTTTTACACATGTGATGTTTCAACCTAAGTGAAAAGCAATATAATGCCACATTGACATAAAATAGTGCGCTAAGCAAACTTAGGGTAGTTTCGCAGGTTGCATCACGATCATTCTGGCCATAATCTAGAAGTTATGCCATTTTGTAAGTCGTGAGAAACTACATTGGTTTAGTTAGAAAGTTGAGCTTTATCCTTTTCCTTATACATTTTCATATGTTCTATCTACACATGAGATCTATTGAAGCAAAGTGCAACACAATGCAATGTCAATTTGAAATGAGATAGTGTCCTAAGCCAAGTTAGGATTGTTTCATACGTTGCTTCACGATGACCATAATCTAGAACCTTTGTTAACTGTAAAACTCTTCATGAACTACATTGGTTGTGTTACAAAATCGAGCTTGATTCTTAAAACTATCCATGTCCATGTGATCCTCTCACACATGTGATGTTTTTAGCTAAGTGCAATGCAATGTTATACCACTGTGACATAAACTAGTGCGCTAAGCAAACATTAGGTAATTTTATAGTTTGCATCACGATTATTCTGGCCATAATCTAGAACTTATGCCAATTTGTGAACGTTAATTCGATTGATAGGGATGCAACTTTATCTGAGAAACTGCAAAAGCAACTTTCTCAGGGAGATGAAGCTTCTCATGTAAAGAACGCATCACAGGGAGATGTGTCTTTCTCAGGGCCTTTGCAAGTTTCTGTATCAAGTGGTTTTGCATGGGCAAAGCGACTAAAAGATAACATAAGTCTTAGATCCCATAATAGATCTCTCTCAAGAGGTCACATTCCTAACATGTTGGGACCATCTCCGGCTTCCAGTGAGAACACTGACGTTGACTCTAAGATAAATGAAGCCGAAAAGGAAGAAAAACATGAGGCAAGAACGGATTCTCAAGACCCTGAGGCGTATGAGATGTTGAAGTTTTCAATGCTCAAGAAGTGGAGGCAACTTGAAAGACCAGATTCTTTTGATACTTTAGACGAGTTTCATTCACAGGAACTGTCATTGGCACTTTATGAGAGAGAAGAAAAGGGAGCAAAGCTGGGTAATTTGGTACGTCCGTAGATTATTGAAGAAACTCTTTTTTCCCCTAATAAAGAAGTCTACTTAATATATTAGAGACTAGCTAAACTTAGGTTTGCACGGCTCCGGAGAGAGAAATTAAAAACCTGGGTTAACCTTTCTTATGCATATTTTTTCTTATATAAATCCAAAGTTCTGATATCTGAATCTACTGATAAGCTAGTAAATTTTAGCTGATTTGCCAATGGCAATTGTTTGGTGATTAATGTTGTTAAAAGCCTTAGAAATCAGTAAACTTTGACTGACTGTTTATTGCTTTAACTCTTGTTTTTGTCTCTCTCCCACGTTTTATATACACCTATAAACTTGAGAGCAAATAGATGTCGAACATATTTGTTGTGTCTGTTGGAATATGATTGAATCAAATTGCTTGCTGAAAAAGTTAGGTAGTTAGATTAGATAAGATTGAGATATTTTAGGAGTTATCTAAGATATGATTATCCTAATGAGAATGGTAAATTATCTAATCTATATAAGTTGATGTCAAGGTTAGGACATAACTTGCGAGATTTAGACATTTGAGAGTTGAGGTTGTGAGAGATTTTTCTAAGCTAATAAAAAAGAGTTATTTTTTAATCTTTAATTTCATATTCCTAAATTCTTTAATAGGTATCAGATCCTTAAGAATTACGAGGGATCAATTAAGTAAGGTCTTAATCACAAGAAGAAGATAGACGAAACAACAATGGTGGACGATCAAAAGTTGGTACCCGCGAAGAAGAACAAAGGCGGAGGAATCTCTTCCTCTATAGCATGTCCGATGTTAACTGAAACCAACTGTACTTTTTGGTCCATAAGAATGAGGTTATGTCTCAATTTACATGAAATATGGGAAGTAGTTGAGACAGAGATCGAAGACAAGAAAAAGAATAGTATGGCGATGGCACTCCTATTCCAATCTATAACGGAAGATCTTATTCTACAAGTCGGTGAACTAGATACGAAAAAAGGTATGAGAAGCTATCAAAACTCGGAATCTAGAGGCAGAGCATGTCAAGAAAGCAAGGTTAACAATAATGTCCGAATTTGACCGCCTCAAGATGAAAGAAACCAATACAATAGATGAATTTGTGGGCGAAATCATTTGCTATTTCATTTAGGTGTTATTCTCTCGGAAATAAAATCGAAGAAACAAAGTCGGTAAAGAAGTTCCTCAAGTGCCTTCCTAGAAAGAAATACATCCACATGGTTGCATCTCTTGAGAAACTTCTAGATCTTAAAACCACATGCTTTGAGGATGTAGTAAGACTTCTAAAAGCCTATGAAGAAAGAACTCAAAGAACATGAAGAAGCTTAAGACGATCAAAAGCAGTTGATGTATTCGGAGACAAGGGATTCTAGTGAAGGAGCGAGAAGGAGAGGGAGAGGAAGAGGAGGACGTGGTCGTGGAAGGGGTCGAGGTCATAGTAATGAAGACTTTGTTTTCTCCACTGTAATTTGTTACCGGTGTGATAGATACGAACATTGTGCTTCTAAATGTCTAGATCGGTTTCTTAAGCTACAAGAAACACAAGAGGATGAAAAGGAAGAAACACAAGAAGGTGGTGAATTGTTTCTACATGCAATCATGGTTATAAAAGAAGAAAATTGTGTACCAAGTAATTTCAAGACAAATAATAAGGAAAGCAACACTTGGTATCTTGACAATGGAGCTAGTAATCACATGAATGGAGATAGAAGATACTTTACGAAGCTCGACGAAACCATCACCGGGAAGATGACATTTGGTAATGATTCACGAGTTGATATCAAAAGAAAAGGATTGATATCCTTGTTAATCAAAACGGGAATGAAAAAGTGATGAAAAACATATATTTTATTCCCGATTTAAAGAGCAACATTATAAGTCTTGGACAAGCAACAAAGGAATGTTGTGATATTAGGATGAAAGGAGATTATCTAACCATACACGAACGTGAGGGAAAATTACTTGTTAAAGCAAAACGATCTCGAAATTGTTTATACAAGGTTCAAATAGAGATTTCTGGATCATGCTTGTTTTTGGAAAACAATCTAAGAAAGTTGGTCTTGTGTGTGTGACTAGTAAACCGACTATTGTGACTAACGATGAAGATCAGAGGATGACAACGTCCGTGGTGGCTTACACCATGAGTGGTGACAGACTTATCAGGTTGATTGCGAAGGCCGATGAAGAAACGAGAGACTTCGTTGATGTTCAAGACAAAGAGAAAATCGTTTTCAAGCTTAAGGGAGAGATTGTTGGGACAAACTTGAATCAAGTTATTTGCTGAACATGTTAGGTAGTTGAATTAGATAAGATTGTGATATTTTATGAGTTATCTAATATATATTTATCCTAATGAGAATAAGAAATTATCTTATCTATAATGCCGAGATTGTGGCATAAATTAAGAGATTTGAGAGTTTATATTTTGAAAAAATTTCCTAATAAAGAAGAGTCATTTATTTAATATCTGATTTCATATTCCTAAATTCTTCAGTCTTCTTGTTAGACATGTTGAGAAACATAATCATGCTAATGAGGTAAGACTTCTACAGGATTACGAAGAGAATGGTGAGAAAATCGAATTCTCAGGACCCTTGTTGTCTAAATCTTATGGAGTTGATGAGCTTTTGGAACGCCATGAACGCCAGATTCAACAGTTAGTTCGTAACTCTTGGTTTCAGAAAGGTAAACACGTGAGTCTACTAACTAACAAGAAAGAGTAATTATGTTTATTTTTTACCCTTTATACTTCTTAATAGCTACAACATTCAGTGGTTGGGGTTTCCGAGCTCTATGCGTTTATCTTATTTCAGGCTATTAAGTTAGAGAACTTAAGAAATGAAGAACAATAAGTGTATATGGTTTTCTGAATTGCAGGTAAGAAACAAAGAAAATGACTCTGTATAGAAAACCTTGTGTAGAGAGAGAGAAAGCTTCCCAATTGGATCAATAAAAGAGCTCCAAAGACTGCATTTTGATGGTATAGGAATGACAACACACTAACAAGATCTTCAAAATCCGTGATGGTAAAGCGGATACAGAGGAAACCATGCAGTAATTCTTTTTTATGTTTGTTCATATTATTATAATTTAATCATCTTAAATAAGTACAAAATTTTGATAATATAGTTATTACTACAATAGAATTTATAGTTTCCAATGCGTTTTGTATTAGAGATAGCGCAATATATGAAACCAGAAAATTGAGAGAGAGAGAAACATGAAGCTTTCAGTTTTTGTTTTTCCTTGATGGTCGGATCATGAATAATATAATACCAGTAGTTTTAGTACAATTCACTCACATGTAAAATCTATAACAATAGATCGACCAAGAATGATAATAATCTTACAAGAGATCTCTTATCTTGTGTATTCCTTTCAATAGATAATGTTTTGTCAAGTTTTTTATATAAGAGATCCTAAGTTTATATCTCTGTCGTTTAATCAGGATAAATGATTCATTGCATTCTGCACCCTCGTTCTACTGATCGAAGATATATTAATCCACGCCTTATTCTCTGCAACAAAATGTTTCCAACAATCAACAAAATGGACAGGTAAAATTATGAGATTGTATACACCAGTCGATATGAAAGTACCTCTCCAGTATCTTGAAGCCGAAGTAGTTCCAATCGTTCTGAAGGTCTCCTATCTGTCAACGTAGCAAGCTGAGGCCAAAAGAACTCAATTGAGCAACTAACCATTTAATACTAGTGAAGTGGGTGAACAAATTGGCAATCTTGATTTCTTATCGTTAGAAAGTGTTTTGGTGATGAGCAAACATTACCCAGAAACTTAAGCGTTCGGGATCTTGAGGTGTTGGTATCATAGATTCAACATTTAAAAGTATTTCAAGTCTTCTTCTATCTGTAAAAAGAAAGAAAACAAGAACTACATCATGTCTGGTATATAAAGAGTATCCAAGAGGCAGAACTATCAATCCATTACTGTCATAAAACAGAAGCTGATTATAAATATATAGGAGTATGAGATAGGGATCCAACTGTAACGCATATCTTTAAATGCTATGCCCTAAAACCATCATTAAAGATAATGGTTGAATCATATGTACTTTTCTAAGATAGTTTGAGAATCAAATTAGTAATACTGGACCATATTTTCTATTGGCTTTGAGCAGGATGCCAAAAGACATTGATAACAAGATATTGAACATGAATAGCACTTTCGTCATTGGTATATTGAATCGTTTTAGTTGTTATAGCTAGGCTGGAAAATATCATAACTCATGAGCAATTTACTTCTCTGTCAGCTTGATAACTAGTTGCTTACCTCCATGTCTAGCTGCTTCCTTTGCTCTCTCTAGCCATGACCGAGCAAATGAAGCTGCACTGGTCGTCAGTTCCCGTAGCTTTAAGAAGTCAAAAAGAGAGGTGAGGAAAATGAAGAGAAAGGAGAAAAACTCATTGTACAGAAGTATGGAATTGGCAAAGCACAAGAGATCTATAACATAGTTGAGAGATTCATAATCATACATCTGCTTTCTCCTGGTCGCTTTGTGGTGCCGTATCTGTCACCCATTCAACCTCTGCAACACGATACCTGAAAAGCAAAACAGGTAATAAGAAGCTAAACAATTTCTGTGTCTTTATATGACTGAAATGAACGAAAATGTAAGAAACAAAGACAGACATGCCAACACTAAAAATGAACATCCAAAGCTAAAAAATTTGTGTGTTTACAAGAAGATCCAAAGTTAAATATTTGATCTTCACACATGTTCAGTAATACTGGATTTCTAAATTGGGAACATGTGTATATCACATGCCAACACTAAAAATGAAAACCTAGTTAAGGAAAAAAACATGAACAATAATAATATCTAGAAGCGATTGGAACATTACGAGAAACTTACCCATCTTGATCCCAAGCTTTTACAACGCGACACCTTCTACGGCTTTCCAGCTGCGGAAAGCAGGTACTCGAATCATTTGAAAGTTTATACATGAAATAAAGCTACAAAATAGTAATAACCACATAACAAACTACATGCTACTTTTATCAAAAGGTAAGTGACAATGAAGCTTAAATACGAACAGCAGAAACCCCAAGGATTTTGATGCCTTGATAAAGATACCTCAAAATTTGCGTACATAATTTCTATGTCATGGCATAAGGGACTTAGTCAAGTAGATCCAAGTAATATGGATTAAAAACGAAGATATGAAAATAATATTTACCTCCAGGACAAAACGTCCATCCGGCAGTGGATCGCACCTGTGTAGTTCCAAAACATAAAAGGACTTTATGTCAGTTATTCTGCCTTAAATTTTATCAACTAAAGGACATAAAATATCATCAGAAAGAAAACAAGTGACAGACTCTGTTATTTCAACTTCACAAGCAACATCCACTGGAGAACCTGTCGCAGAATCAAGAGCTACCTATGAACATCGGAATGAGCAGACTATACTAGTCAGGAACTTTTATGAATGTATAATGAAAAAGAAAGAAGAAAAAGAACGCAATACCTACCATTCCCATCCGATGATTTCCTTCCATTATCCTTCTCACCTGTTACAGTCAACAGATGTCAATCAAAGTAAAATAGACATAAAGGTTAAATTCAGGAGGGAATTTTTCTGAATGAAATCCGCATTACTGCAGCAGGCTAATGGCATTGGAAAGTTTTAATCTATTAGCACTAAATTGAAGACCATATTCTCTTTTCTTCACTTGAATTCTTTCTTAAAGGTCCAATATGTCTTGTTAAAGACGTATACAAAAACTTTTCCAATCTAATATCACTAAAAAGTTTTGTGAAAGCAAGCATAATCGAAGTTTTATACTAAATGAGTCAATCGCCACAAAAAAAAGATACGTTTTCATGTAAAGAATTGTAAAATAAATCGAAAGCACTCACCATTAGTCTATATCGTGGTTCAAATATGTGAAGCGACAACTTCTGGCAGGGGATGATCACATCCATGACAAAAAGTGGCATACTTTCATTGCCTAAGTGGATGAGAGTGTCTTGTTCTGATTTTCTTTCAGCATACTCCTCCGGAAAGTTTTTTTGTATGATGTTATTCAGTGTCACACTGCCAATATTTAGTTGCTTCAGTAGAAAAAATTTAAAGCACAAACTTCCAAGATACAGTACATGTATGGTATGGCACGGAACTATAAGGAAAATAGAGAGGAGTGAAACTTTAATACCTGACAGAGCATGTTCTTGGAGTCATAAAAATGACAGTTCGACATAGTGGACATTTGTTGCCTGTATTCCACAAAGCATTAATACGCACCACAATAGTAAAAGAAAATATTTTCAGGAGTAGAACAACAATCAACCATATAAACCCACCGCGATCCATTGACTGAAAGAGGCATGATCGGCAGAATGTATGCCCACATGGAGTTGTAGCAGGTTCATACAACAATTTCAGGCAAACAGTGCAATCAAAGTCATCAGACCGCTCAGCCTTTCCATGGGTTTTACTCATCGAAGTAGGCATCACTTTCTCCAATTCCTGAAGATTGAATCGGAGAGGATCGCTTCATGCGATCAGAAAGAAACCCCAAACTTTAAAACGATACATATCGTTAGGCTTTAATACAGAATCAGAAACAGTATACTTAGACTATCATACCTATAAGGATCAATCTGTAGACCTGAGAGGATAGTGTCTCGGGCAAACTCATATCTTTCTAGCTGCAGAGAGAAAAGTAATGAAAAATGTGACATGAAGTAGATAGAGAAACTCTGGATAGTAACTTAGATTAAATACAGACGGGGATAGTTTGTTGACTACAGCAAAATGAATAGTAAGACCGAAGAATAACTCAGCACATACCAACATGAGGGCACAAGCCTTTCTTGTATAGGACTTCACTGAACTGCTTTGAAGATTCAGTAGTTTATCAGCATCCTTAAGAGCAAGCTGCAGAAAATATAAGTTTCCAGGGTGAGTCAGACTCAATGAATTCTGAAACTGCTACTAATAGGTTAAGCAAGTAGAATACATACTTCCCCAAGCATTGACATATCGAAACCATTCAGAGGTCTATACTCAGAAACCGATGCAGATCTCTGCTTTAGATCTTGGCCAAATCTAAAGAACCAAAAAGCATGGGATATAGAGAGAGATTAGAACATGTCACCACAAGGTAATATTTATGAACTAGTGAAAGACAAAACTTAGTTACACAATCCAATGTAAATATTTTAACAAAACAACATGAGACATCCACCTGAAGTAAAAAATATGGCTTCAGTTTTGTGAGACCTTACCTTATATAAGCAGCACTTCTATTGCCTAAAACAATAGGGTCAAGAGGCTTAACAGAATTGGCTTTTGAATAACTACTAATTGCCTGAAAAAATGAATAGAAAAGACAATGTTATTGGCAAAAGTAACAGATGTGTCTGTCTCAATTTTGAGTTGCAGCATCAAAACTTCAGATGACGAATGCTACTATCATTATGATGATCACCAAGAACCTTAACTTACTAGTAAAATGCACGAAGAAGCGTCAAGATATCCGAACAAAAATAAAAACCAAATGAGTTTTCATAACGAATTTAACATCATGCCTTCATTTGTATTCATCATGCTTTGCAACCTATTGACGCTTTATTTCCGTAAGAACCTATTTTTCGCTATTCTTTCACCTCAGACAGTTCCTAAAATAAAGAAACCAGACCACACAAAATAAAAAGATCCTTAACCTCTTCAAAGCGAGACTCTTTATATGCTTGATTTCCATTCTCCACAAGTTGAAAAACCTGATTGTGTATGTCTAAAGGTAACGAATTGTCTGCTTCACTGACCTGGAAAATCGAGAAATATGATCGAGACGGATGAGCAAAAGCAATAACCCTAAAAACATAATCAGCAAAAATCCTCTGCAATACATAAATTTTACAACTTCAATGATTTCGAAATCGTTAACGAAAATCTCGAATAACAATCGGAACTAGAACACGCATTGCTGCCAAATTGTTGATAGGAAACACTCTAATTGAACGCATAGTAGAAGCAGTGATCGGAGGACTAACCAGACCGTAATTCTCGACTTCATCCAAACCGAACAAAGTGAATGCCGGAAGACAGTCTTCGTTCGACATCGAGTGATCGACTCACACAAATAATTTCCACAAAGCAGGAAACAAAATTTGAAAAACTTGGAAGAATTGGGAAAATAAAAATTATGATAACAAAGAAAGAATTTGAAGGGAGGAAGCAACAGAGAGAGTGTCGTGTTCTCTTCTGGGTCCTGCGTTTGCAACCACGGATTAAAATCCTTTACGTGGTTCTTCTCTCTCCAATCTTCAACTTTTCTTTCTTCAATTTCTCTCTCTCTCAGTCAGTAAAGGTAAATCCTTTGTTTCTCTATCTTCTTCCTGATTTTTGGGTCGGAAAACAAATTAAGCGCATCAGAATTCTTCACTAGAATTTATTTACGACCACTGTATAATTAATAAATTTCCTTATATTAATTAGTGGAAACGTCTCGAACCAATCACAATAAAGATTATATTTTTTCTTTGTTATCTTAGTATATATATTTGTTCAAGAAGTTGATGAAATTTGCACCAGAGGGTCGTTGGACAAGGCCAAGCTGTGAACGATGTTGCTGAATCGATAACATGGATGTGAATTTTTGGATTTAGAGGCCCATAAAAAGCAAGTCCAAAAACGATAAGCAACGGCCGGGCCCGAGGGAACTGGACCCGATCTGGGTTTATCCTGTAATCTTCACATCTTTCATTGTTTCTGATTACTGTTAACTAAAAACCGAAGATAATCCAATGGTTGTAAAGGGAGTTGAAGTACTCGACCGCTCGATGTGAAAAAATTCTAACGGCCACACAAGCATTTTGGATGCTATGAAGCGATAAAGTAGTTGCCACACGTTGCACTCCTACAATGTAAATTTCCATTTTTTTTCTTTTGTCATTTACATAAATGAGTTTTCTTGTTGTTGTCAAACTTACATAAATGAGTAATTTTTGTTTGACATTTTGTCACTATCTATATATATACGGGATGATTACCCGTGCTATGCTAATATTTATACAGTTGTAGTTATTTATAATTATAATATTTCTATATAATGTTTACTTCTAATTTGTTTCATAGTTTGATTTGTGTATACAAATTTTTTCATTTCATATATATTTCATAGTATAAAATTCTGTTTATAATGATGATCCGGGTTGTATACGAAATATATACTTTTAGATCTTTGTTTACTAAGATTTTGATGCAGTGTTTTTATAATTTTTTTTTTACATGTGTCATTTAATTAATTAGATCCGTTATTAAGTTTTTAGACCCGTGTTAATTTAAGTTTTTAGATTTGTGTTCATTTAGGTTTTAAAACCCGTGTTTGTTTAAGTTTTTAGATCCACGTTTATTTACTTTTTTTTACTCACATTCATTATTGTTTTTAGACTCTTGTTCATTTAAAATTTTAGACATGCTCATTTAGATTCATAAACTCGTTTTCATGAGATATAGTTATTTTTATATATATTTTAAATTATATATGCAATAGTAAGTTGTTGTAATAATTGTTGTTTCTAAATATAAACTAAATACTTAATTGTGTTTTTTACAACTATTTAATTTTGTTTACAATAAATAAATTCCAAAAATTATCTTTACAAATTTATATTATTAAATATTATTTTAGTAAGTATGGTATATGCGTTTATTACATTTTAACTTTTATTTAGAAAAATATATTTTTAAGGAATTCCAATTATACTAATATTTAATAATGACACAAACAAAAAGTATTTAATATCTAAATTCAAAATATTTACATTAAGGAATGTTGAGTAAATATTAATTGTTATAACTAAAAATCTTAATATTGTATTATATCAAAGCTATACCAAAATTATATTATTATAATCAATGTGTTATAAATAAGATTACAAAGAAATCTTCTATAATAAATAAAAATTAATTATATGTATCTCAAACCATATTTTTATATTAGTTTCTATAATTACAAAAATAATGTAGTTTTATTTACGTATTATAATCAGTACTATACCTAAATTATATTATTATAATCGATGTATTATAGATAGATTCAAATATTACAAAGAAATCTTAGACGATAATTTCAAATAAATTATATGTATTTCTATAATTATTAGTAAACAATAACCACTATATTTTTGTAAATGTATATTTGGTATTTATATATACATCAATATATTACAGCAAAATATCCTTTATTATCAATTAAAATCAAGTATATGTATATCGAACTAAACATACATGGGAATTTGGTATTATATCTTCTATTGATCTGTAAATGAGTTAAAACATTGAGTCATTATAAGAATATAAATTTTTATCCAAATAACATTACAAAAAAGTAAATCAAAATTAACTGTTTGTACGCTCGGTTCACTACAATTTTTTTATATATTTATCTCAAATAAGTATCCGTAAATGTGTATCTATTCTAAGAAAATACGATTCAAATCCAAATAATATTAAAATTTAAGAGAATATTCTAGAATTAGTGATTTTTTTTTGTCAACAGCAAATAATGTTGGGTCACAACTGGTCGGCCCAATAGTCAAATTCTTACATAATGTAGGTATGAAGACTCAATCTCAGATTATACAAATGTACTGCCTTAAGTGGACTTACCACCTGCCACTAGGTTAGATGCCATTTGCGAATTAGTGAATTTTGAATTACTGTTCTTGATGTTTCGAATGTAAGTTCGAATTTTGTATACAGATAATATTAGTTATTCGAGTATGTATGTATATATTGTATACTTATAAACGTAAAAAACAACTAATAATTTTTTCTAGTAGTAAAACTAATAATTAAATTCTAAAAATATAACACATGACTAAATTTTGTGTTTTCAAAAATTTACATTTTTATTATATAAAGGATATATGCAATAAAATAATTTGGTGTTTTCCGTGATAACTCTTGTGTATCTCGATCATCGCATATGGACTTTTTTCTTTATGATTTTTGAAAGAATACTTTTGAGGAAAAGTGATAAATATTTTTTCTCTGGAAAATATGGTTTAAAGCTATGAATATATCTTATGTATTAAAGTGGAAGATACGTTCATTTTGGCCGTTATCATAAAATTTAGAATAAAATTAATTTAAAGTTTGTAAACCTTTAAAATAGACATAAAGTAGGTTTTGTTACAATTTTTATATAAAAATTATAAATTAATAAAAATTTAATAGAAGAAATTCTAAAACTTCTGGCCGAGGACAGGTGGCCCAACGGTGCAGTTGCTTTACAAATCTTCAAGGCACCAGAGATTGAACCTCTTACCTACAGTAGTAGGAGCGAGATTTAAAAAGCCAATAGATTAGTTGACAAATTTTTTTTAGAAATTCTCAAATAGAATATGAATAAACTAAACAAATTGTGAATTCTATATATAATATTTATGAATAATATACACAATATTAGATTATAATAATCTATATATAATCACAATGTCAAAGTTATATTCATTGTTATTTAGGATAAATAACAAAATGATAGGATACGTAAATGAATGATACAAATTAAATTTATTATAATGCTAACGTTGTAACAACCATAAGAACTTAATCAAAATAACAGAAAAAATAATCTATATATGTATATATAAACATGAAATAACTAATTTTATTGAATTTTCTTATTGAATTTTAAGTAAATTTCGGAAACAGTTACAATAATTTAAAGTAAATTTTGGAAATCTAAATGTATATTTTTATTTTCATAAACGTAACAAACTTATATTTCCTGGAAACTTATATATGTATATATTATAATAAATTATAAATATAAATGAAAAAATATTTTTTTTCTAGTAACAAACTTAATAAGTTCGGAACTTAAATTTTAACACATGATTTAAGGTTGTGTTTTCAAAAGGTTACCTTTTTATTATAGAGAGTATATATATATATATATTGTATACATATTTTTTAAGGGGAGATTTGTTAACTAAAAATACATCATTATTGCAGGTGGCCTATAGTTTAGTGACAAGTGGTATATCCATTAAAGATAGGCGCACTTGCACATAGATCTAGTCTCACTATATACATTATATAGAAATTTGGCTAATGGTCGAGCCAGTCGTGGTCTAGTGTTGACAAAAAAAAGTATAAGACAAAATTGTTCTGCTATATCTAAGCTTTTTTTTTTGTATTCAATGCAGTGATTCTTGATTTCTCTCCAATTAACACCTCTTTTTTAGCTTCAAAACCTTCTCAACTTCTTCCAATACCTTTATCTCGCTCTCTTCCTCCAACAATTTACATCCAAAAGTTCTTAGTTTTGGTGGAACAACCATAACAATTGTTCTTGCGGTGATTTTGTTGGCTATGGATGGTCACTCAAGTAAGAAACTAAACGTATTTTCTCTGTTCACATTCTGTAAAATAGAAATAAATAAAACTTTTTCTATCTTAAATGGATCTCTTTTCATTCTATTTTTATTCTTTGTTTGAAAAAATTTCTTATCTTATCTTTTTATTCTCTTTCCTTTTCAAAAGCATCCTTTAAATCACTTCTAAAACACAAAACACACACTCAATTTTCTTAATTTTCATGGTTGGAATGAAAATGTCTATAAAAAAGTGCAATTTCTTCCTTATACCCATTCTTTTTCATATAAAGATATTACATGTTTGATTGTGATATACAATCAGTCATTCTTCAATTACACACTTAGGTTTCATTTCGCACATATGGTAAAAGAGGGAGTAGTAGAAAGTATGCATTTTTACTTGGCAAAATTTAAGGTGGAGAAATGGTGTTTGTTTTTGTTTATATTTTTTTTCTTTCATAGATTAATAAAAATTATAAATTATAAGAGAAATATCAAAGTCGATGGAGAAAATATCCTTGGAGACAAAGTTCAAACGAGAAAAGTATTTTTCAAAAACTCTGAAAATACCTAGCTAGAAACCTAAGAACAAAATCGAAAAACAGCTACCCCAAAATTGAAGCCTTAAAACACCGTCACGTATCACGGAGCTTACAGTAATGGCGAATCCTCCTCGACAAATGAATGTCCCAAAAGAATGAAGAAAAAGAAACTACACTGAAGAGAATGCATCCTAGATCTCTTGGAAGTGGTGAAGTCGGGACAGATACACAACCGATCACTTGACACATCAATAGACCCCTAGAACAGAGAAGACTTGAGCAATTCTTGGAAATACAAACAAGAGAAAACTTACCCAATATAGTGAGAAGAGCTGAAACCAACATAACAAAACTCTTAAACGAACTAGAGAGGTAAACTTAACCGAACATGTCAACAGTTGATTGAATTCCAAACTACATATCTAACTAGATCCTAACCAAAGCTAACCAAAAAAAAGAACCAAACTAAAAACCCTCACCAAAAGAAGCTACTCGACAAAAGCAAAATACAAAATCGAGAAGAAGAAACCACCAGAAAGGGTAGACCGAAGGCATAAGTTCAGAACATCATCGACGCTAGAGTCTAAACTGATCAGACAAGCACCACCAGAGGAGAGAGGCGACCCAAACACTCCAAAATGGAACAACACCATCCGCTTTGCCACAAGCTCTAACAGAAGGTTGAGCATGTACACTACAACCGGAAGGAGAGAGGATACTCGAAGGTTAGGTCACAAACCAGTTTCATCACTCGTTTTATAGGTTTCTTTTTTTTTTTTTTTTTATGTCTTAGGGTTAAAATATAAACTTATTGGTTGTTTTTGCAATGTCCTTAATTTTTCGATATATTCCTCTCGTAAAAGTATTTTAACAATGCTTTAGGTGATGTTAGTCGATCACTCGTTGAAGAGAGAAAAATGAAAACTATGATGTTTATGCAAAAACAATTAATTAAGAATATGATTTGCATTAGATGGATTCAACAAACACATACAACTAAAGGATGATCTATCTACTGAAAGCCGAACTATTTTTCTAATTCAAACTAGCTAACTCTTATTTGTTGTTCAAAGTATGATTGACTCTGAGGCGCTTGGTTTCAGGGCCTTAATATTTATAGATCACCTTATTGTTCACAAAATATCTTGATTCCCCTATTATCTCCAGATTAAACGGGATTCATATCTTCATTATTGCGCAGATCAGTCATCTCAGATTGGCTGGACCTTATTTCCTTATTTTGGTAGTGTGTTGATTTCCTTCACTTAGTCGAATATTGCTTCCTTATTTGCGCGCTGAATTTAACCTGTGATATTTTCCTTGGCGCTTCATTGGCCTTCTCATTTCGATGTCGAACCTGTTATGAGTTTATACAATTTTGATTATGGGTGTTAGTCTCCTTAAGCCCATCCTTCGGCAGTAGTCCCCTAACTTTCTTATTAAAACGCGGGAGAATAATGAAGTGGTTCATTTTCCTTTATTTTCGCTAGTTCAAAAATTAGAATTCTTCCTTTTAAACTCAATGGTTAGATATTCTTTTGTACCCACATCGATTATATGTATCAATAAAAATTCTATTTGTCTTTGGGTAGTCTTTCTCTGCATTTTCTTTGAATGATTCTTTGAAAACTTATTTTTCTATCACAAGAACATTGTTTGATTTGTCGCCATATCTTTCTATTGCAAGCAATATTTTCCTGAAATCTCCATCAAATACAACAACCATACTACCAAAAGGATCTTCGCATCTTAAGATATACTTTATACTTATGTCTAAACATTCAAAGCAATATTACTCATCATATGAGCTTCATTCCATATAATAAGTTTTTCTTCAGCTATTAACTCACCTAGTACAGAATAACGTGCCATATTACATGTGCTAAACTCATCAATATTAATTAATAGGGATTCCAAACCTCGAATGCTCAGTTTGGCCTCCTTGTAACAAAAGAATACGGATATCATTGGAAGCAACATTAAGAACAATATCACATATAGATTTAATTGCAGCGAAGAGAAGTTTCCATAAATAAGTATTTCACGTTCCACCAAACCCATAAATGAAAAAAGCATCTCCATTGTTTTTTAAATAGAATCGCAGAACTCGTTGTACACCTTTGATTACTTTAGAGTGATTGACGTTAAATCATGATCAATATCAGATTTCAACTTCTTGCAGTTGTAATTCTTCTCATCCAATATCAATGAGTTGATAGTGTTAATTCATCCATATGAAATTCTAGCATATTCTTATATTGAGAGAAATTTCTAAATCTGTTGAAGTGCATAATTCTGTTTGTCCTTGTCGCTCAAACATAGATCTAAACTAAATAAAGTTATCAATAGAATGTTATGAGCATGGGAAAAACTTAAATGATAAGAAAATAAAATATATGTTTAATTGATAATATCAAATACATACGAATTTATAAGTTATAAGAGTTGGAACATGAATCCTTTCAATTGATCTATTTTCTTGTATAACATGTATTTGGATTAAAAAATCCAAGTTTTTTCCTAAATTTCTTCAGATTTAGTCAAAATGTATGCATGAAGCCTAATGGTGAATCACTTCTTTGTGTATTGGGCTGTACAAATAAAACCTGCTTCTTTTATGGCATTTATATATTCTCTATCGTCATCAAACAAACCCATTGCAAAACACACATTTTTATATATGTCATGTACAACAGTGTTAACATTTTTTTGATCATTAAAACTTGTTAGTCCTCCATGTTGATTGAGGAGCATTCTAAGATAATAACAATCTTCTATGTTTCTTGAAACTTAATTGATCGCCAACAACAAAAGTGCTACAACTTCTTCTATGTTAGGATTTATCTTTAGGATTCCAAGTGTGGAAGTTAGGTATCTCCTCATATAGTAATGTCTTGGAAAAACTATATGTCTTGTTTAATTCAAACCAAGCTTGTTAATATTCTTCATGGAAATGAAGTTTTAAAACTGCTTTTGTACAAAAGTGAATATCATATCCAAATATTCTCCACATAGCTTCAGAGGCAGAAAAAGCCTAAAAATGTTAAACTAATATCAAAAACATATAGATATATACGAACAAACAAAAAGACGGATTTTTTCTAGAAAATAAAAATGTACCTGCAATGAAAAAAATCATGGAGTTTTTCCTTCAAGTTTTTAGTACCATTTGGTCCAATAATAATAATAGCACAATCTGGTCCTTTTACCACATATTTAAATAGATACTTACATGCTCCAGACTGATTACACCATTCCATATTAATATAAGCTTCGCACTAGAGAGATAACTTCCTATTATAGGATACAACATATATTTTATGACACTAAATGCCACACTTCTCAACATAGCGGTATGTTTCTCTTCTCTGGTATACAGGAAAACCCTCTTTATCAATCTTTGAATAGTGAACATATGGTTTAGGATAAAAAATTTAACATTTCCCATCAACCACCATGTATGGAGAGTTAGTATTATCACTACCCTAGAACCATGAATCATGCAATTTTTGACGACATCATATAGGATAACGGGTGAACGTGATGAACAAATCCAGAGTACCAAAATGCTTAGCTATACCTCAAAGCGGCTCTATTTCATTATATTCCATCGTCAATAAAGTACCAAGGCTATTTTGACTAGATATGCCTAAATACTTTCTTTTCTATGGATATATAATAAAAAAGGTTCTTCTATTAACTACATGGTTTTACTGCATTTAGTGAGGACCATCGACAAAAGAAGCTGAGTACTAAGATCAGTGCTTCATGATTCATTTGCTTGCCTAACTTTTGAAAGTTAGTACTTCATAATTTTGTTTGATTTTTCTAATATATTTGAGTATGTTATAGTGAATCATAGTATAAGCATCGACATCAAAATGTTGGAGAAGACGCTTCGAAAGATGTAAAATGTGTTTCTCAACGTACCTTACAACTTTTATACCTTAGGAATTCCTAAGTGAAAAACATCGTCCCCGCTTGGAAAAATTTTAGGATACCGCAAAACTAAATATGAAGGATGAAACTGATCAATTCTTTTCAATTTGTTAGACAATATCACGGTTATCCATGTTTTTGTGAAAGTCGTCTATGAGAGCATCAACTTCATAAAGAGTTGGGAGATAATATAATCATCCATATCTCTAGTTCTATTAGCGATTATCCTTATTTGCAGATTTTCATTATCATCTATCTTGAAACTATCTTCGGTTGTCAGAAATAAATTGATATGAGGACTTACTTCGTCAAACATCTTAATTATTTTAGGCTTGAATTTATTCCTCTTTTGTACTGTCTGGACGTTTTTCCCTTTTCTCCATTAAAGTAAGATTTGTCATTATTATAAATTATCTGAAAAAACATTAACAAATTAGATGTCGAATTAAGAACTTAGCATAGTCATCATCCTTCGGCTTCGAATAACCCATGAGATGATATTTCTCACCTTGTAAAGCTTCATTCGATGAAACTGATGACGTCATTTTAGATAAAACAATTATGTTGATTTACACAACAAAGTGACGTCATTTTGTGTAATGATAGAATTTTTTAAAAATCAAGAGAGTCACGGCATTCTTTTCACTTCTTATACTTTTGAAATTGAGAATTAGGGTTTTTGGATTTGTGAAAGAAGATGAATAATTTTCTAGTCTCTAGCCGAATTTACACCGCAAATCTCATAATTGTGTTCCTAATCTATGACTTCGAGTTCCTCAACATCTTCGTTTTTTACTTCTCAATTATATATTTAGGTATCTACTTCCTCTTATTTACAAACAATGAAATCAGGGTCATTGAGATTGCTAGAATTTGCATCATACATATTCGTCCCAATCGACTGACTCCCTAAACCCGAAAAGCTCTTTCTTTTTTCCTTTGCGGAAAACACAAATTGAAGTGATGTTGTTCTGTCCTCAATGTTAAGACTCAACATTACACAAAACAACAATGTTTTGATAAGAAACACAATTAAGTTAAACACTGTTAAACATTACATTAATCATGAGTTTCTGTTTAATAAAAAGTGTAGCACTGTAGATTATCATGACATTTAGTGTAGTAAAATAGTGTATAAAATGTTCAGGCAACAAAATAGTTAGACCAAAAATACAATTCTTTTTTGTGAGAAATAAATAAGCAGAAGGGAGAATAATGTGGCAATCCTCAAAGGGTCCATTTCCCTTTGAAAATGAATAAAAGAAAAATGGTACTTTTAAGAGAGAATGTTGTTTAAGGTGCTATTTTAAAATTCTTCCATATTTAAAAGATTAAAAAATAATTACTTTGTCGAAATTTTAAAATCCAATAAAAATATAATATGATTGTGAATTTTGAATCTTATATGAGAATAACAACGATTATAAATGACTATACTTGTGTGATTGGCTTGTGATTTTCTTGAGAGTTTCTGATGAAGAAGAATATTGGAATCTATTGTTGTGTAAACTTCATTAACTTAAGGTCTAAGATAAACTCTAAAAAGATGTTTAGAGTTTAAGATAAGATCAAAGGAAAGATTTATAAGTTGTTAAGATTTATTTAGGTAAGTTTAAAGAAGACTATCATAAGGTGATGATAGTCTATATATATGTAAAGTCTTTGAGTTGTAAATACTTATAAGATTTGGAACAAGACATTGTGTATTGATTAAGTTTCTAATACAAAGAAAGGTTTCAAGAAGTCTTTGGTCGATTAATACAAAATTTGGTATCAGAGTCAGGTTGGTTGGAAGGTGTCGTTGAGCTGTTAGACTACGACAACGATGGGGGATGATGTGAAGCCTGCAAAGAGAGACTCTGTGCCCTCCTCTGTTCTTTGTCTGATGCTATCACCCACCAATTACACGGTGTGGGCGATGAAGATGAAGGTTGTTCTTCAAGTACACAAGGTATGGGAAACAATAGACATTGGTTCCACAATCGATGATAAAAACTACTTGGCAACAACACTTCTCTTTCAATCAATTCCTGAGAATTTGATCTTGCAAATTGGTGAACAAGATTCACCCAAAACACTATGGGAATCGATCAAAGCATTGAACCTAGGAGCTGAAAGAGTCAGAGAAGCAAGGCTACAAACTCTTATGTCAGAGTTCGATAGACTTCGAATGAAGGAGACAGAAAACATAGATGCATTCACATGAAGGATGAAAGCAATAGCATCAAACTCAGCTGCTTTAGGTCAGACAATGGACGAGCCAAAGCTAGTAAAGAAGTTTCTCAATGCATTACCGAGAAAAAACTTCATACACTTGACAGCCTCTTTAGAGCAAGTGTTGGACTTAAACAAAACAGGCTTTGAGGACATTGTAGGAAGACTGAAAGCATATGAAGAGAGAATAAAAGAAGAAGAAGAAAGTGAGTCACACGAAAAACTTTTCTACTCAAGTACACATAGCAGTAGGAGACAGACTTATGAGAAGGAAAAGAACCGCACCACGCAAAACAGAGAGAAAAAGGACCAATCAAACATCATCTACTTCAGGTGCGATAAAAGAGGACATTTTTCCTCAGTCTGTCCAGAGAGAAAGAAGAAACTAGAAGAGCTAAATAAGGTAGTAGAAAGAAAAGGTGACTCAGAAACAGATGAAGGTGAAGAAACAGTGTTTATGCATGAAGTGATTCTCCTTAATGAAGAAAAAGTGTTTCCAGAGAAACTCAATGATGGAGACAAAAAAGGTGGTGATTGGTACCTAGATAATGGGGCGAGCAATCACATGACAGGAGAAAAATCTTACTTCACCGAATTGAACACAAAGATTAAAGGTAAGGTAAGGTTTAGAGATGGTCCGAGTGTTAAGATAGAAGGAAAGGGCTCGATTATTTTCAAAATAAAGGTCGGATATCAACAGCTAATGTCGGATATCTATTATATTCCAAGTCTGAAAAATAGTATTTTGAGTTCAGGACAAGCTACAAAAGAAGGCTGTGAAATCATTATGAAGAGTGATTTACTCCCCTTACAGGATAAGAATGGTAGAGTGCTTATGAAAGTCAAAAGAACCGCCAACAGGTTATACAAAGTTAAACTGCAAATAGATAAACCTGCAAGTCTCTTGTCGAAAATCTGTGATGAGTCTTGGAAGTGGCATGCTCGTCTTGGACATGTGAACTTCAAGACACTAAGAGACATGTCGGCTCTAGAGATGGTACGAGGTCTTCCTAAGATAAGCATTGACAAACAGATCTGTACCTCATGCTTAGTAGGGAAGCAGTCACGTCATAGGTTTCCCAAAACAAGCAGTTTCAGAGCGTCAAAAGTGTTTGAGTTATTACATGCTGATCTATGCGGTCCTATATCTCCAACAACACCAGCTCTGAATAGGTACATCTTTGTCATAATAGATGACTGCACAAGATACATGTGGACCTTGTTACTAAAAGAAAAAGGAGATGCATTTTCAAAGTTTAAAGATTTCAACACCATGATTGAAAAGGAGTATGAAGGAAAGATTCTTATATTAAGAACTGACAGAGGTGGAGAATTTTTGTCAAGAGAGTTTCGTGCTTACTGTGAGAAGAATGGAATCAAGAGACAAATGACTGCACCATATTCACCACAGCAGAATGGTGTAGTGGAACGACGAAACAGAACCTTGATGGAGATGACTCGGAGCATCCTTAAAGCCATGAATGTTCCAAATTATCTATGGGGAGAAGGAGTTAGACATGCTACCTATTTGATCAACCGAGTCACAACAAGATCTCTGCAAAATCAAACACCATACGAGAGCTTTAAAGGGAGAAAACCAAGAGTTGATCACATAAGAGTGTTTGGATGTATTGCTTTTGCTAAGATTGAAGCAGCAGGTTTAAAGAAACTTGATGATCGCTCACAGACTTTGGTTCATCTTGGAATTGAACCAGGAACTAAGGCTTATAGACTTATCAATCCAACAACCAAGAGAATAGTTATAAGTAGAGATGTTACCTTTGCTGAAAGTCAAGCTTGGAATTGGAAGGGAGAAGGCGAGAGTTCTGGTTCAAATGCTCAAATTTTCCAGTTACCTTGGGAAGTGTTGGAGGATCGGGAAGATGAGGTAGAGTTCAAGAACCATGAAGCGCTTGATGATGCAGAGAATGTTGCAGATGAAACAGCAACAAAAGTAGCTGATGAAACTTCACAATCATTACGAAGGACTCAAAGACAGGTACACACACCATCATATCTGAATGATTATGTCCTGCTCATAAATGTTGAGTGTGAAAAGCTGTTGTTATGACTGAACAATGAACCGTTAAGTTATGAGGAAGCAAAAGGTTCAGAGGAATGGAACAAAGCCTGCATAGATGAGATCAATTCCATTGAACAGAACAAAACATGGAAACTAATTGATAAACCTGTTGGAGCAAAAGTAATTGGTTTAAAGTGGATATTTAAACTTAAAAGGAATGCGGATGGGTCAGTCAACAAGCACAAAGCTCGTTTAGTTGCAAAAGGTTATGCACAGCAAGCAGGAATCGATTTTGATGAAGTTTTTGCTCCAGTTACGCGCATAGAAACAATACATCTACTCATGGGACTCTCAGCTTACAATGGTTGGGAAATTCATCACCTAGATGTGAAAACAGCATTCTTGCACGAAGTATTACTTGAAGATGTTTATGTTACACAACCTGTGGGATTTGAAAAGAAGGGAGAAGAGTCTAAAGTTTTCAAATTATCCAAAGCACTCTATGGACTTCGACAAGCACCTCACTGTTGGAATACCAAGCTTGATGAGATTCTAAGGAGACTTTTGTTTAAAAAATGTGCAAATGAGAGCTATGTCTACAAAAGAGAGGAAGGAACAAATTGCTTGATAGTTGCAATATATGTAGACGATTTGTTTGTAACTGGGAGCATGCAGAGAATCATTAATGATTTCAAAGCCGAGATGTCAAGAAATTTTGAAATGTCTGATCTAGGGAAGCTAAGCTTCTACCTTGAAATAGAAGTGAATCAAAAGGAAGAAGGAATAGAGATTAAACAAGAAGCTTATGCCAAGAAGATACTGAAGGAGGCAGGACTTGAAGACTGCAACATGACTCATGTGCCAATGGAATTTGGACTAAAGCTAAGTAAAGATGATGAAGCTGATCCAGAAATAGATGCAACTGATTATCGAAGAAAGATTGGCTGTCTTAGATATCTACTTCATACAAGACCTGATCTAGCTTTCTCTGTAGGTATGTTAAGTCGATATATGCATAAACCTCGTGAATCACATGGACGAACACTGAAACAGATTCTAAGGTATCTAAGTGGGACAGTGAGTTACAGTTTAGTCTACAAGAAAGGAGGATCAAACTTACTTGTTGGTTACAGCGATAGTAGCCATAACGTTGACTTGGATGATGGCAGAAGCACCTCTGGTAACATCTTCTACTTTCGTGAAGCTCCGATCTCATGGTGTTCTCAAAAACAGAACACAGTTGCACTCTCCTCATGTGAAGCAGAGTTCATGGCTGCAACTGAGGCCACCAAACAAGCTTTGTGGGTGCAAGAACTGCTGAGTGAGATAACAGCAAAAGAAAGCATGAGAATAGTAATTAAAATCGACAACAAATCTGCTTTGGAGCTAACAAGAAACCCAGTTTTTCATGGACGCAGCAAACACATCCACAAACGATATCATTTCATTCGAGAATGTATTAGCAATGGTCAGATTTCTGATGAGCATGTACCATGAGAAAGACAATTAGCTGACATACTAACAAAGGCTCATTGGAGTTCAAGAGATTAGTAAAAGAGAAATGAAGTTTAGAAGGGAGAATGTTGTGTAAACTTCATTAACTTAAGGTCTAAGATAAACTCTAAAAAGATGTTTAGAGTTTAAGATAAGATCAAAGGAAAGATTTAGATAGATTTTATAAGTTGTTAAGATTTATTTAGATAAGTTTAAAGAAGACTATCATAAGGTGATGAGAGTCTATATATATGTAAAGTCTTTGAATTGTAAGGACTTATAAGATTTGGAACAAGACATTGTGTATTGATTAAGTTTCTAATACAAAGAAAGGTTTCAAGAAGTCTTTGGTCGATTAATACAAAATCTATTTGTGGAAGGAATTGTATGATAACAATTTTTATCGATTGTGCTTGAGGTATGTGGACCTGCAAGAAATAAAGCTCAGAATAATAGGTAATCTCTAATAACATATTAAATAAAATCTTAAAAAGAAACAAAACAAACCTTTAAGATGATTTGTAATAGTACTATGCTGTTTTTGAGATCCACTAGAATTGTGAAAAGGAAAAATTAAGGTTTTGAAACAATCTAGAGTAAACAGAACTTGTTTGAGGATTATAATGTTGAAAATTCCCTTGATTATGTGATAGAACAATGTTTTTATAATCATCTTGAATGGGTCTAGATCAAGTCTTTTAGAAGACAATTGTATTTATGATTTTCCTTTTTGCTTCATAATAAGATATTATGTGTACGACGGAATAGAGGGTTAACCTATTTTTTCTTTCTATTCAATATATAAATATACGACATTAAAAACGGTTCAAGATACTTTTTTGTTAAAAAATCGTTCAACATATGTTGATATTACGGAATAGATATTTTCGTAAAACTATAAATTGAATTATATATCCAACTAAGAAAATTATTTATATTCAAAATATTATATTGATAAATGAGAAATGTGTATTTAAGGAAATTTACAATTAATTAAGTTACATATATTATGGATAGATATATAATCTTATTAGTTTTTCTTTGCCAACACTCGGCCACAATTGGCTAATCTAATAACCAAATTCGTACATAATATAGACAATAAAATTCGATCCTTAGATGTGAGATAATGCATGTATTTAGTGGAATTATTACATGTCATTAGACCAAGGTCACTTCACATAATCCTATTAGTTACATTTATATAATTATCGAGATTTTTATAAAATCAGTTGAATAGAACCAATTAAATTTATTCAAAATTAATATATATATATATATATATATATATAAACTACATATTATATAATAATCAAATCATAAGCAAAATAATTTATTAAAGTATGGTACTCTAAAAATTACAACCCATGTAGCAAAATATTGACTTCATGATCCCATATGTTGGAACCATAGAAATGTCAATAGAAATGTCATATGATGTTAAATTCACAAAACCATTTTTAAAATAGTAAACTTTATGAACAACGAAATTTTAGAAGCTTAAGTGAGAATAATCATCTCACACTTACACATAAATAAAGAAAGATAAAATAAACTCTAAAAAGGTATTCAAAATACACAAAACAATCTCAAAATATTCAAAACAAAATTAAAAATACTCAGTTGAAAACACATCAACCAAAAAAAACCTAATGAAGTAAAGGTGTCCAAATGATGTAAAAACAGAACTATGATAATGATTTCAATCGTTTGTCATCAGAGTAATATTACACTTACTTGATCGAGAGAAAGATCAAACATTTCATTTCCAATTTTACTATCCAACCAAACCTTGGCTATTTTGTAAGTGTCATTTCTCACATCAATGTTATCCTTTTTCAAAACAATACTAAACTGAAATATTTTCTTCTGATGAGAGCATCAAGCCGGTTGAATTAGACATGCCAATGACCTGATCTAGAACATGCAAGCTTAGGGAACAAGTAGGAGAAGCTGTAGTTGACATCTTGAACAAAGAGGATGACGCTCCCTCACCGGGACTCTCCAAGATCGACATTAAAACTTCTTCGAGGAGCGCGGAGAAGATCAAGAACGCAAGTTATGACCGAGCAACACTACAAGAGGAGAACCAAGACATTCAAGACCCTCTGGAAGCTGATCAAGAAAACCAAGAACCGACAAGACTCGAGCTGGAAGTAACCAACAAAACTTGGCCATTTAGTGCTCCCTACAAGGTATGATTTGTGTTTACTATAAATGTTTTTGCAGGAACGCCAAACCCAATGACTCCAGAACCTTAGACTTGAGAGTCTTAAAGCCCATAGGCTTTTTAGGGTTTTTATTTTCGTTTAATAAGGCACCAAAACTCTAAGTTAGAAATTTACCATTTTTTTGTTTCTTGTTTGTTAATGGGCTGCGACCCATATTTACTTTTCTTTGAGTGAGTCGGCCTTAGGGTTAGCTGATAGGACCCTTTATAAGGTCCACTTGCAGCCGTGTAACAAACCAACTTTGATATCAATAAAGAACAGACTTCTTCTAAAGAGAAAATCCTAGTCGTTAGCAAGCTTAGCCGCTTGTCTAGAGACTTAAAACACACTACAAGATCTCGATAGGATTCCCCTTGATCTAGAGTGTGTTTGAGTGTATCAAGAAGCCAACCATCCTTCTTGTGGATCGCTCCTCAAACCACCTCGTTCCGCCGCCCCATTAACCTTAAAGAAGCATCTTGAGGCGTGTATCATTTTGGTATCAGAGCCAAAGATTTCCTAGAAGGTTGTATCTATCTTTACTTTTGTTTTATCTAATTTTAAAACCGTCATCACTCTCGCATAGGTTGTAAGATTTGATTCTCAAGTAAATTAACCATTGTTTGCTTAGATCCAAACTATATCTTACTCGTGACGGCTAGGGTTCTTAGTTTTCAATCATAGAAGACAAAGAAACCTAGTCTTTAATCTCAAAACTCTTGTAGGGTGCAGAAAATTGAATTGTTTCCTCAAGTCTCTCTTGCCATTTTTTGTATTTTCCATTTTTACATTTTCTATTTTTTACAAAAAAAAGGATAAGTACTTGTTTTCTTATGTAGGAACATCGAAAACCCAGCTGAGGTCCCGAACCTAGCTGAAGCGTTGGCTCAACTCCAAGCCCAGCTTCGAGCCATCAACAAGCGAATGGATCATCTGGAGCCGAGACCCACTAACACTCGAGTGTCTCTACACTCCCGGGACGATGACTCAGACGCTTACCGGGAGGGAGATTTTGATCCGGACCCGGATTACCCTCCACCTAGGCGTCGTATTACACGAGGGAGAGACCCTCATACCCGTGGACGCAAGCGGGACGATCCGGTACACACCAACATCGACCCAAAACTTACCGCAGCCACATTCGCCGGTAAGGTCGACGTGGAAGCATACCTCGATTGGGAGAAAAGAACGGAGTACATCTTTGAGTGCTACCATTATGTTGATCATAAAAGAGTGAACTTTGCTGCTGCTCAACTTACAGACAACGCCTTGTCCTGGTGGGATTGCGACCTGCCTGAACGAAGACGCCATCACTACAACCAAGTCACCACTTGAGACGAGATGATGTTTAACTTGGGGAGAAGGTATGTGCCTACATATTTCCATAGAGACTTACAGAAAAGGTTTCGTAACCTGGTGCAGGGAAATAGGTCCGTGGAGGACTACTTTGAAGAGTTCGAAAGCTTGAAGAATCGGCTAGAAACCGAAGAACCGGAGGAGACTATTATGGCTCAATTCTTAGATGGCCTGCAAGACCGTATAGCTAGGAAGGTAGAAAGGCAGCCGTATCACGAGTTGAGGAAGACGGCTGCGTCCAGCCGCCCCTAGTACAACACCCCCTAGAACGCGTTCACCCCGAGACCTCAAGACAAGGGAAAAAATACTGAAACCGAGACTCGGCATAAGAGAGCTGATCAAGGATCAACCAAGAATCCAACACCTGAGGTTAATAAGGCTCCAAATACTTCTAGAACTCGTGACATTGTGTCTTCAAGTGTCAGTGTCGCGGACACATGGCTAGAGAATGTCTGAACCGAAGGCTAATGGTTGTCTCCAAGTACGGAGAATATGAATCACAAGATGAGGACGAGATGGATAGACTGAGGAGATTGTAGCATATCCGGACGTAGGGCAATTCCTTGTAGCTTGCAACGTCCTAAACTCTATGTTCGTGCCGGATGAAACCACACAAAGAGAAAACATCTTCCACTCGCGATGTACCTTAAGCGGCAAGGTATGTAGTCTTATTATAGATAATGGTGCTTGTACTAATGTGGATAGCAAGTCCTTGGTTGAAAAATTAGGACTTACCACCACCAAGCACCTGAGGCCGTACCGCTTAAGATGACTCAACGACAAGGTAGAGATCAAAGTCTCCGAGCAAGTGACTGTGTCTTTTAGCATTGGAACATATCAAGACCATGCACTATGTGATGTAGCTCCCATGAAAGTTGGACATCTCCTACTTGGCATACCGTGGAAATTTGATAAAGAGGCTCTACACAACGGCCGCATTAACTTCTACTCGTTCGTACATGACAAGCGCAAGTATAGCTTGGCGCCTCTAACACCATCTCGAGTATAGCTTGGCGCCTCTAACATGCAGCTCGTTCTTGCCTGAAAGTTTCTAGTTTGTCATCCATCATTTTGGACAAGGTTGCTGTGAGAGCCTCTAATAAAAGTTTGTTGCTTTGACCACCTTCTTCCTCATCTCCTGCCATGTTCCTACAAGAAATCAATAGACAAACAAGTAATCTAGTCCAACAAATACCTTTAAAACTGCAGAGAATTAGATCTAAGACAAAGTACTCTTAGAATTCTGAAAGACACTTTAAAACCGCAGCAAGTAATCAAGAATACCAAGAGTCTTGTCAAAATTCGAAAGCTTTTACTTGCAGCTAAGAAAAACAAATTTATATCTAACAGAATCAGACTTAGAACTATCAGATTTAGGCTTAGATCTAAAAGTTTAACAAATCAGAAAATGTTTAAAGAGTAAATCTGAAAGTTTCGTAAAAACTTCAACAGGAATATGAAGAGTTTTTGACACAACCTGACTTGAATCGGCTCTAATACCACATGATACACTCCTACAGTGGGTTAGGAGCATCAAGGAGCAAATCCAAGAGATTGTGAACACTCAAGAGTGGAAAACTCGAAACTGGAAACCGAAAGAGTCAAGTTTAGATGTGATGAAAGAAATTAACCTCTAAACAACTCGTATTGAACTGAAATTTTAGCAGAGGAATAAAGACTGGACGATGAGACTAGTGACAAAGTTTGAGTGGATTCTATTGAGGGATGAAGGAGATACGATGGTGAAGATGAACAGTCGTTTTGGAGCACTTTATTGATCGATGTGAACTATCAAGAGGGATGAAGAACTCTTGATCTTCAACTTGAATTCACCCTGGATATGACACACGAGGGCGAGATCCAAGTTGTATGGATATTACACACCATACACATCAAACAAGTGAGGGAAAAGTTTTAGAATAAAATGTTTGATAAAATGAAAGGAACTAGGGTTCAACATAGTTATAGGGAAGCTTAGCCACGAAATGGGCTTTTGAAAAGAGTGGGATGAAAGTACAAAATCCCAAAACATGAAACAAAAGACTAAAAGAAGTCCACTTAAAGCCTTAGTCTAAATTAGTCTTCCTTTTCTTCCTTTTAGCATGTTATCTAAGAGGATAGATGAATAAGTGCATCGAACATTGCCTCATTAAAAACTTTGTCTAGAAAACCCATGGGGATATAACTAGACGAAGGGAAAAAGAGTGCAAGTGTATGCACCTCTCTTAGACAACCCCTAGCTTGAATCATAACCAATGTGGTTGGATTAGCTATGAGGCTAAGGTTGCTTTCAGCCTGATTGAGCATTTGTGTCAATGACTTGTTGAAGTCTTTGTGCCTTATCTCTTGTCATTGGTCCACTTGGTATGTCCATTGCTTGTTCTATCTCCTCTGATCCAAGTACCCCAAGCTCTTCTTGTTTCGGTTCAAACTGCTGGTTCATTCTTATATCAAACGCTTTACTTAGCTTCGTTTCTTTAATTTGTGTTTCACTTTGTTCCATGGTCATAACTTTAAAATTTGTGTAGCCTTTGAGTAAATCCACCTTATAATTGAGCATTCTTTATCCCATGTAACTTACTGCCCTTAACTTTTAGTGATCTAAGAAGTGAATCAGATATTAAATTAATGATTTAAGAATGAATGGATTTTTCAATAATTGGGGGTTTCGTATTTTGAGTAAGTTCACATATATTATCGATAAAAGGATATAGAGTTGAAATGCCACGCAATATGTATTTTTTGCAGTCTATAATCGGGCTAGGAGATATATTGCTTCAGGTATTTGCATTATTTAACTGTAAATAATGTCAAACATTTCGCACGATGAAGCAATATAAGAAGGTGAGTCATGTGTGTCTATCACTCCTGTTCAAGCCTCTTCTTCCTCTATTTATTTAATCTTTCTTTAATGTTCTTTAACGTCTATAAGGTTAGTAAATTGTAGCTAACCTCGTGTTGACCTTTGAGATCATCCGATGTTAAGGAAGATAAGACTTGTGGATCATAATTTATACTTATATGGTTTTGTATGAAGGTGAGACCAATGATAACGTAGTGGTCGAGTCTCATGTTTCAATCAGGGCCAACGATTGACTTAATTGTTGGACCTGATATTTTTGGACGCTTAGTTGTAGAGTTATGGAAAAAACTGTAAGTTTTGTGTTGATTTACCACTTTGCCAACATTACATGTATCATACGTCATTGTCTTTTATAAGAACTGTGCTAAATTTGATAGCTCCAAATCCTTTTGTTTGTGTTATTTATTATTTAATATGGTTTTATAAAGTTTTATAAGTTTTTTATAAAAATCCTATAAATTTATAGAATCAAAATATTGAAAGAATATGTATGAATGGAAGTCATGAGTATTGTATGACTTTATAATGTATCCTATTCATTGAAATAGTGTAAGGGGAGAGAGAAATATTTTTGAAACAGTGCAATGTTTCATAAAACAGTATTGTTTTCCGATTTATAGAGTGAAAACTATTAGTTATTTAATATGAAAACTATATTTCGCTTCAGATAATTTAATTTGGTTTCCCTCAAATAAAAGGGATAAGATTTAGTCTTGAAATATCTTTTTATTAATTTATAAGAACATTAAAAAATGAATAAAACCAAAGAAATATCATAAATAAATAAAAGTATTTAGTATTCTGAAGTTTAATACGAAAATTATATTTTTAATGAAAAATTAGGTTTTAATTTCAGTTAGTTTCCCTCAAATAAAAAGTGAGGTTTAGTTTCATGAAATATAATAAAACCCCAAAAAAGAAAATAATAAAATTTTAGGGTTTTGATATGAAAACTATATATAGCTTAATAGAAATTAAATTAAATATTCATTTGGGTAAACTCAATTAAGAAGGGGTAAAGCTTTATAAGAAAAATTATGAAACTATATAAAACCAAACAAATATATATAGGCTTTGACTGGTGAAAATAATTTTAGTGTCGTCGGACAGAATACAATGCAATACAGAGTATGATGCCATACATAGTGTGATACGGTTCATGATAAATTCGATCCAAATTTGGTTCAAATAAAGCACTTTTAAAAAAACGGGACAAACTGTATTTTGATTAGTGACAATATATGGTGGTGCAAGATAAAAAATTGATTGATGAAAATATAAAAACTTTATATATATTAACCTAAGACATATGTAGGTGTTGGCTAGAAGGTGATTTCACAGTAGTTTTGGTTTTTATTTTTGCCAAAAAATAGTTTTAAACCAATCATGTTTTTTGAAAAACAGTTTTAGAGAATCAGTTTTTATAAAGAAACTAGTTTTAGTCATTCAAGATTTTGGTTTTGGTTTTTTCAAAAACTAGTTTTTAAGAAACTAGCGTTATTTTTCTCAAAAATCAAATACTAATCTTTTTGGATTTTAGATATGAAAATTATAATCTAAAATCTGAAATCTAAAAACAAAAATCTAGAAACCAACAATTAAAAACAAAAAACTAATGATCTATTCATAGCCATAATTTGTATAACATTCTTTAACCCACGTAATTTCTTAAATGTATTTTACTCAGAAAAGTATAACACATAATTACTTACATAATTTCTTAAATGTAAGTAATATATAGCACAAAAATCTGTGATTTCATCAATAGTAATCGGTGGAAGCGTGAGATTGTTTTGTTGTTCCGTTCCTTATCACTGTCTCAATTATCTTCTTAAGTGTGTATCCACAGATCTGCAGAAAAGCGATCAACGGGTGGAAGAGCTTCAGGAGGTTCTACGCGGATGTTTCGTGAGCCTTCGTAGGAGGGTAGGGTAGGATTCCCGAGATCTGACGGAGAAAGGTTCGTGGGTGTTGCGGAGGTTGGGATTGGGAGGTTGCTGCTCCACCAGAGATTCAGGGGAAGATAAGGTATTACTTGACATTCTATTTACTCATTTTTTAATAACTGAAAGTAGTTTTCATAGGAGCTGGTTTTCGTTGGAAGAGTGAATAATTTCCGTGTTATTATTGGCACATCAATTAGTCTAGCTCACAGTCTTATATCTTGAGATTGATTCAATAATTCACAATATAATGAGTTGGATATGCCTAGTTTAAAATTTTCCGTGTTTAAATTTAAAAATGATTACATAAGTAAAGCATATGATACGGTGTCTTATCTTACGTGGTGTATTACTAATGTTGAGTACTCAGTAATAATTAATGGGGTTTCGGGGAGACGAATTGTACCTCGCCGTGGTTTACGACAAGGGGACCCTTTGTCGCCATATTTATTCATATTGTGTACAGAAGTACTTATAGCTAAATTAAATAAGAGTTTAGAACAATGTCTTATCACTGGTATAAAGATAGCATGCGATAGTCCGACAGTCTCTCATTTATTATTTGCAGATGACACTTTGTTTATAAGCCACCAATGGGGAAGCCACACAGATACTTAATGTCCTTACGGAGTATGAGTTAGTCTCTGGGCAGAAAATAAATTTTAATAAGTCGTCAATTCAACTTGGTAAGACAGTAGGGCAGGATAATATAGAAGCAATCCAAAACACTATGGGTATTCAGAATTAGGGTGGTATGGGGATGTACCTTGGGATCCTAGAAAGTATTAGTGGTTCTAAAGAAAAAGTATTCGCGTACGTGGAAAAGAGTTTTTAATCAAATCGACTCTTACGACACTACCAACTTATGTGATGACTTGTTACCGACTTCCAAAAACGGTCCTACGGAAAGTACAGTCCGCTATTGCAAATTTTTGGTGGTCAAATTCTGCTTCTTCCGGAGGAATTCATTGGAAGAAATGGGAGGATTTATGTAAACCGAAATCCAAAGGAGGATTATGTTTCCGTATGTTAGAAGATTTTAATACAGCTCTTTTGGCAAAACAATTTTGGCGATTACATGTGTTTTCTGAGTGACTTTTGGCTAAAGTAATGAAAGGAAAAAAAATATAAGGATAAAAGCTTATTGGACGTACAATTACAAGTAGGGTCTTCCTATGGATGGCGTAGTATTGTTTCTAGCCGATCTTTGATTTCTAAAGGTCTTATTCGGAAAATTGGTGATGGTAAACAAATTAGGGTGTGGAAGGATTCTTGGATTCTAGATATCTATCTGAGACCTGCCCTTTGGTCGGATTTATACTTATTCTCGGATATGACGGTTGATCAATTTATAGACCACCGTACTGGTACGTGGAAGGAGATTTTAGTGCGTCAGTACTTTATCCCCGAGATGTCCAACAAATTTTGGTTATTCGTATTCTGACAATCCAACGTTTAGATCATTGGGGTTGACACTTTACGAAAACGGGGAGATATTCAGTCAAATCGGGTTACTCATTAACTGATGGGGAACCATGGGATAATCATCATCAGAGCGGGCCTTCTTGTGACATTTTCAATAAGAAAGTTTGGAAGTTAGACTGTCCTAATAAAATCAAACATTTTATTTGGCAGAATTTGAGAGGATGTACAACAGTTTATCAGAATTTGACCAAACGTGGTCTAGGCAAGGATGCTAGATGCCCGCGTTGTGGTTTGGAGCATGAAATGATTACCCATGTGCTCTTTGAGCGTCCGCCGGCTCTTCAAGTCTGGGGTTTGTCTCCCATTCCTTCAGCTTCGGGAGTGTTCCCCCGAGGATCTGTCTCGTATAATCTAAATTATCTGTGTTGGAGAATCTCGAGTCATTTTGATTCTGGAATGTTCCCGTGGATTATAGTGCAGATTTAGAAAGCAAGAAACATATACTGCTTTTCTAATGAGGATTTAGACCCTCAGTTAGTTTTGGGAAAGGCATTCTCCAATTATAAGGAGTGGTATGATGCTCAACATGGTAATAAGTTTCCGATAGACGTCAGTAAGTCTAAGCTTGACTCTTTCAAGTCGCCGTCGATATTCTCCACCACAGCCAATCAGACGTTCATAGGTTATAAGTGTTTTGTGGACGCCTCCTGGAAAGCCACCGATCAACATACGATGTTCGGTTGGATTCGTTTTCTAGATTTAGTGGACGGATTATTTTTGGAAACGGAGAGAGGACATCGGTGTCTTTCGCCCCTCCATGCAAAGGTGAAAACAGTTATTCGTGCATTGGGTGCACTATTGGAGCGTCAAATTTTGGAGGTGGAGGTGTCATCAGACTGCGAGACGGTGTGGTACATCTTTCAGCGTCCAAAAGAGTGACCGGCTTTCTATCCATATTAGGAGGAATTTCGGCGGTTGTGTTCTCTTTTGACAGTTTGCTCCTTGACAGTTTGATCTTCTAATTCTAAGGCAGATGCTATTGCTAGGGTAAGTCGAGTGTTTGTTTTATGATTTACTGGCTGTAGGGACAGTGTTCTAGCTATTGATTATTATATTCATGTCGTTGACAAAAAAAATGTAAGTAATAGATATATTTTGTTCATAGTGTGGTCCGAAAAATTTGTAATGTGAATTATGTCCCGCTATAATTATTTTTGTGTTTGCCTAGAAAACCGCCTTTTCATGTTTGATTGGGGACAAATGTTTCCTTTGAGCTCAAATATGAGAAATATAGGTCACCATTCAAACACTTAATGATAGCAAATATTTTGCGTTCAAAGGTTTTTACAAAATTGCATAGCCTACATTTTAGACCTAAATAAAATAATAAAAACTAATTTTGTTTTTAAAAAAGTTACTTAAATAATATTTATGCATAGCATAATTACTTAAATAATGCAATATCATGTGAAAGTTAAAACTGACGAACAAAAAAACATAAGAACCTATATTTTATGTTTTATAACTATATTTCCCTATGAGTCTAAATTTGTTTTCGGATCTGACTTTATAACATTTTATTGATCAAAAGAATAGTACCTGGAAATAAGCACTCGCTTATCAGTATTTCGAGTCTACCGATATTCTGTTCATACTAGGCATTCTCATCCCTAGAAGACAGAGATCTGACTATTGGGGTTGGCATTGTACCAAGACAAGCTGATATTCTGTCAAGTCAAGATATCAAATAATAGAATCTTCTTTGAGGCTAGATGAGGGGCTAATCGGTCCAACGTATCAACCACTCTATGAAAAGGTTTTGAAATTAGATTATCAAATAAAATCAAACATTTTATTTGGCAGGTCTTACTAGGATGTACTGCAGTGAACTAGAGCCTCGTACATAGAGGCGTAAACTGTGATAGTTGTTGTACTCGCTGTGGTGATGTAAGTGAGACCATTAATCACATTGTATTTGAATGTCCGCCGGCGATTCAAAGTTGGGCGTTATTATGTATCCCATCAGGGCATGACTTTTTTCTTGGTAAATCAATTGGGTACAACTTGGACTATCTGCCGGATAATGGTGATAATAACATTTTCCCATGGCTCATTTGGCAAATTTGGAAAGCTAGGAACATATTTTGCTTCTCAAATTAAGACATATATTCTAACAATATATTGTCGCGTGTGAAAGTTAATTATAAGGAATGGTCTACTACTCGAATGGAACATGTGTATATTAAAGAACCCATAGTAGTTCACACCGCCTATGAAAAAGTCCTCATTGGCTTTCCCCTCCAGAGCTAATCTAAGTTTCACATGTCACAAATGCTTTGTGGATGCTTCCTAGAAGAATACCGACCATCATTCGGGTTTGGGTTGGTTATATTTTCCAGATGCAGTGGGAGGAGAGCTTATGGTTGCACGCCAAGTTAACCAAATTCTCTCGGCCCTTCATGCAGAGGTTGAACCGGTTCTTTGGGAAATGGAGTCTCTCCAGGAGCTACAAATCATAGAGGTGGAGATTTCAACGAATTGTGAAACGGTTTTGAAGCTATTGAAGCACCCAGATGAGTGGCTGGCTTTCCTCGCATACAAGGAAGAGTTCATTAGGCTAAATTCCTTTATTAATAGTTTTGCTCTTTCGATCATCCCTCGAACTCTTAATCATAGATCATATACTCTTGCTCGTAGAATAAGGGTGTATCACCATATATTTTGATGTATCTCTCCTCTTTGTTTTGTGATAATATATTTGTCGTTGACAAAAAAAAAAACTATAATACCACTCAAAAGAAAAAACTTAATAAAATTAAAAGAATAAATAATCAAATAAATACTTCTAAACTTACCAATACTTCCAAACCTCATACCTACAATAGTAGGAGCGGGATTTAAAAAGCTAATATGCTACTTGAAAAAAAAAAACAACTTACCAAAACAATTAAACTTATCAAATAATTATAAATAAAAAATCTCTAAAAAAGGAAATGGTTTGTAACGGCGCCTTCGAAAACAATTTCTAGGGTTTGATGCATTTCTCGTCAAATCCCGGCAGTGAGGATTTATCTAATCTTCCTCATGGATCTGATAGATATCTGGGTTACTGTTCTGGAGATGGTCTTCGCAGTTAGGTCGGGAATTTCTGGACTTGAAGATACATTGTTTGATCTTCATATTTAAAAGATTTATTTTGGCGGTATAAGTTCTTTCTCAAGTACAAGAAAACGAATATTGATGATTTCAAACTCGATTTGGTATATTAATTGCGAATCAAGAGTTTCTGCTCTCCTAGATATGGAGATCTCGTTCTTGGATGGTCAAATCAATCTGAAATATTTTTTTCATATATTGGAAAGAAGTTTTCGAGATTTCAATGGTTTTTCTCCCACATTCTTATTGGGAAGTTTTAGCTTTAAAAATTGAGAAGAAGAGGAACTCTAGAAATCATTTGAAGGATTCATAATGTAGAATTAGATCGCAATGGATCCATTCTCCTAGGTATGTATACTTCTTATTAACTATACTAACTCTTCCAATGTTCTCTTCTAAAAGTATGATCTTGAGGTTGGAGTTCAACTTGCCTATCTACTTACAAAAGTTTGGAATTATGTGATATGGTTATTATACTTAATTGATTGTGTGTGCAATTGGAATTATAGAGAATACGTGGTGCTGATGTGGTTATGATTCTGTATAGCTCTAAGTATTGTACTCCTGGATTTCTATGAATCACAAGCTGATAGGTTTTGGATTATTGATTGGTAATACTCTAAATATTGAACTTGTGGATTTTTATGAATCACAAGCTGATAGGATTTGGTTGTCTCGTCTTGCTATTAACTCGATTTTAGGAATTTTGGTCATCAACGCCATCTCTTTTCTATACAAGGGATTTTTGTGTTAAATAATCTAACTTTGATCAGAAGTATTCTAAATTCTTTTTCTTGAATATTTACGTCATTTGTTTTTTTTTGCTTTGAGTTTTTTAATCTTAAAATGCAGTCACCAAGTAAGAAATAGATTATTGAACTCCAAAGGAAGCTGGAGCAATATAAAAATAAGGATAACCTGTCCACAGAGAATATGGTTATGCTTGATTGATTGTCTGTGCAATTGGAATTATATAAAACAAGGAGCATCAGACCTTATTTCAAACCCAAGAGTCTCTGTGTTGATAGATCACCATACATGGTTGTGGCGAGAGCCCTTAATTAGACAATTTTTTCACGCTTCGAGAAGTGAATTTAATTCTAGGGATACATATCCCTTAGATTTCATCTCCTGACCGTTTAGGGATACATATAGCAAGACAAGTTTCTATACTGTAAAATCAGACTATTGGGTAGAGACAAATCTATCTTTGAGCTCAAATCAAGCATGCGGAGTTCATATGCATGACTTACGATCCTATGTTTGGAAGATTCAGGCACCATATTACAGAGTTGAAAATATGGGAAAAGGCTCATTAAAGGAAAGTAATTGATTCGAGCTACAATAAAGTGACACCATCACCTTCTTCTGGGTCAATCTTTAAGACTGTTAGCAGCCAATCCCAAATTTAGTGGGTATAGGTGTATAGTTGACGTTTTATGGAAGTAATCCGATTTATTCACATGTCTAGGTTGGTGTTGTTTCTATGTTGGTGTTGAGGGCACCCATTTTGGGGCACAAAGCATCCGCCAAAGTTTGTCATCTCTACATTCAAAGTTGGGGGCCCTCTTTTAGGCCATTACTTGCCTCTCTTCTCTTTAGCTCTTGGTATTTGAGTTCCTAGTAGATTGCTTCGAGCTCCTGAAGATGATTGAGGAGCCCCACGCTTGGCCAACCTTTAAACCATACATGGATGATTTCTCAAGACTTCGCAGTTTTTTCCTATCAAGTTTCGTTGTCCACATCCCCTACGCTCTTAATCACAAAGCTGATCACCTAGCTTGCATTATCTAAGGGTCTTCTCGATTTTAAGCCTTTGTGAACAATTTCATTTCTTATTGTATCCAGCTCGTGAGTTTGTTTTCTTATTTAACATATTAAAATCATTATGTAATGTATGAAATAATTATTATTGTTACTCAATTAAATTATTATTTTAATATAATGAATAATTTTAAACTATTTTACATACTAACTAATATCTTTTATAAAGAGAAATGCTTTGTAAATTATATTATAAACTCAAATAACAGTCAAACTAAAGACATATTATTCTACTTTATATTATGAACTAATTGAAATAAATAAATATTTTTTAGTAAATTAAAATCATTACATATTTTGTTAGAATTTGTTACTTAATTGAACTGAATAATTACATTTTTATATATTTGTTAATCATTATAACA